>JANJGN010004147.1:0-36128 GCA_026770705.1 Isurus oxyrinchus
CATCCCGAGACTATCTCCCCAAAACCGACCCCCGACCCCACTGACCCCCCCCGAAAAGTATGTCCCCAAACCCGCCCCCGACCCACGACCCCCTGACCCCCCCGAGACTTTGTTCCCAAACCCGCCACCCGACCCCCAACCGCCCCGACCCCCCCCGAGACTATATCCCCAAACCCGCCACACGACCCCCCCGAGACTATGTCCCCAAACCCGCCACCCGACCCCCCGACCACCCAGACACCCCCGTGACTATGTCCCCAAACCCGCCACCCCCGACCCCCGACACCCCCAGAGACTATGTCCCCAAACCTGACCCCCGACCCCCCCGAGACTATGTCCCCAAGCATGCCACACGACCCCCCGACACCCCCGAGACTATGTTCCCAAACCCGCCACCCGACCCCGACCCCCCCAAGTCCCCCGAGACTATGTCCTCAAACCCACCACCCGAACCCCGACCCATCCCGAGACTATGTCCCCAAACCCGACCCCCCCGAGACTATGTCCCAAAACCCACCACTCGACCCCCGACCCCCCCAAGACTATGTCCCCAAACCCGCCACCCGACCCCCGACCCACCCGAGAATATGTCCCCAAACCCGCCACCCCCCCGACCCCCAAGCCCTCCGACCCCCCCGAGACTTTGTCCCCAAACCCGCCACCTGACCCCCGACCCCCCTGAACCCACCGAGACTATGTACCCAAACCCACCACCCGACCTCCGACCCCCCCGACTCCCCCCGAGTCTATGTCCACAAACCCGCCACCCCGACCCCCGAACCACCCCGAGACTATGTCCCCAAACCCACACCCGACCCCCGACACCCCCGACACCCCCAAGACTATGCCCCCAAACCCGCCACCTGATCTCCGAACCCCCCGACCCCCCCGAGGACTATGTACCTATACCCGCCACCCCGACCAGCGACCCCCCCGACCCCCCAAGAGACTATGTCCCCAAACCCGACAACCGACACCCCCCGACCCCCGAGGACTATGTCCCCAAACCTGCCACCCGACCACCGACCCCCCTGACCCCCCCGAGACTATGTCCCCAAACCCGTCACCCGCCCCACGACACCCCCCGACCCCCCCGAGACTATGTTCCCAAACCCACCACCCGACAGCCGACCCCACCGAACCCCCCGAGACTATGTACCTATACCCGCCACCCCGACCAGCGACCCCCCCCGACCCCCCAAGAGACTATGTCCCCAAACCCGCCAACCGACCACCGAACCCCCCAACCCCCCGGGACTATGTCCCCAAACCCGCCACCCGACCCCCGACCCCCCCGAGACTATGACCCCAAACTCGCCAACCGACCCCCCCGAACCCCGAGACTATGTCCCCAAACCCGCCACCCGACCACCGACCCCCCTGACCCCCCCGAGACTATGTCCCCAAACCCGTCACCCGCCCCCACAACACCCCCGACCCCCCCCGAGACTATGTTCCCAAACCCGCCACCCGACAACCGACCCCACCGAACCCCCCGAGACTATGTCCCCAAACCCGCCACCCAACCCCCAACCGCCCCGACCTCCCCGATACTATGTCCCCAAACCCGCCACTAGATCCCCGACCCCCCCGAAACCCTGCGAGACTATGTCCCCAAACCTGCCACCTGACTCCGACCCCCCCGAGACTATGTCCCCATTCCCGCCACCCCCGACCCCCCCGAGACGATGTCCCCAAACCCACCACCCGAACCCCCCGAGACTATGTTCCCAAACCCGCCACCCGACCCCCGACCCCCCCGGGACTATGTCCCCAAACCCGCCACCCGACCCCCGACCCCCCCGATTCTATGTCCCCAAACCCGCCACCCGACCCAACCGACCCCCACGATACGATGTCCACAAACCTGCCACCCGACCCGCAACCCCCCCGACCCCCACCGAGCCTAGGTCCCCAAACCTGCCACCCGACCCATGACCCCCCCGAGACTATGTCCCTTAACCAGCCACCCGACCACCGACCCCCGAGACCCCCCCCGAGACTATGTCCCCAAACCCGCCTCCCGACCACCGACCCCCCCGACACCCCTGAGACTATGTCCCCAAACCCGGCACCCGACCCCCCCGAGACTATGTCCCCAAATCCGCCACCTGACCCCCGACCCACCCCGAGACTATGTCCCCAAACCCACCACCCAAACCCCGACCCACCCTGGGACTATGTCCCTAATCCCGCCACCCCGATCCCCAACTCCCCCGACCCGCCCGAGACTGTCCCCAAACCCGCCAACCGACCGCCAAACCCCCCGACCACTCCAAGGCTATGTCCCCAAACCCGCGACCTGAACCCCCCGAGAATATGTCCCCATACCCGCCACGCGTCCTGCAGCCCCCCGAGAATATGTCCCCAAACCCGCCACTCGATCCCCGACCTGCCCGAAACCCCGCGAGACTATGTCCCCAAACCCGCCACCCGACCCCCGGCCCCCACGACCACCCCGGAGACTATGTCCCCAAACCCGCCACCCACCCCACGACCCCCCCGACCACCCCCGAGACTATGTATGTCCCCAAACCCGCCACCCGACAACCGACCCCACCGAACCCCCCGAGACTATGTCCCCAAACCCGTCACCCGACACCCGACCCCCCGACCCCCCCGAGACTATGTCCCCAAACCCGCCACCTGTCTCCCGACCCCCCCGAGACTATGTCCCCAAACCCCCAACCCGACCCCCGACCCCCCTGACCCCGAGACTATGTCCCCAAACCTGCCACCCGACCCACGACCCCCCCGACCCCCCCCGAGACTATGTCCCCAAACCCGCCACCCGACCCCCGACCACCCCGAGACTCTGTCCCCAAACCCACCACCTGACCCCCGACCCACCCCGAGACTATGTCCCCAAACCCGCCACCCCGAACCCCGACGCCCACGAGACTATGTCCCCAAACCCGCCTCCTGACCCCCGACACCCCCGAACCCCACGAGACTATGTCCCCAAACCCGCCACCCGACCCCCGACCCCCCGACCATCCCGAGACTATCTCCCCAAACCCGACACCCGACCCCCAACCCCCCTGACCCCCCCCGAGAGTATGTCCCCAAACCCGACACCCAACCCACGACACCCCCAAGACTATGTCCCCAAACCCGCCACCCGACCCCCCCAACCCCCCCGAGACACTATCCCCAAAAGCGACAGCCGACCCCCGACCCCCCCGAGACTATGTCCCCAAACGCGCCACCAGACCCCCGACACACCCCGGCACCCCCAAGACTATTTTCCTAAACCTGCCAGCCGACCACCGACCCCTCCGACTCCCCCCAAGACTATGTCCCCAAACCCACCACCCGACCCCCCTGTCCCCCCAGAGACTATGTCCCTGAACCCACCACCCGACCACCGACCCCCCCGACCCCCCCCTAGACGATGTCCCCAAACCCGCCACCTGACACCCCAACCCTCCCGGGACTATGTCCCTGAACCCGCCACCCGACCACCGACCCCCCCGACCCCCCCCGAGACTATGTCCCCAAACCCGCCACCTGACCCCCCCAACCCTCCCAGGACTATGTCCCCAATCGCGCCACCCGACCCCCAACACCCCCGAGACTATGTCCCCAAACCCGCCACCCGACCCACGACCCCCCCGACCACCCCCGAGACTATGTCCCCAATCCCGCCACCCGACAACCGACCCCACCGAACCCCCCGAGACTATGTCCCCAAACCCGTCACCCGACACCCGACCCCCCGACCCCCCCGGGACTATGTCCCCAAACCCGCCACTTGTCTCCCGACCCCCCCGAGACTATGTCCCCAAACCCGCAACCCGACCCCCGACTCCCCTGAACCCCCGAGACTATGTCCCCTAACCTGCCACACGACCCCCGACCCCCCAGACCCCCCCGTGACTATGTCCCCAAACCCGCCACCCGACCCCCGACACCCCCAGAGACTATGTCCCCAAACCCGACCTCCGACCCCCCCGAGACTATGTCCCCAAGCATGCCACACGACCCCCCGACCCCCCCGAGACTATGTTCCCAAACCCGCCACCCGACCCCCGACCCCCCCGACTCCCCCCGAGACTATGTCCTCAAACCCACCACCCGAACCCCGACCCATCCCGAGACTATATCCCCAAAACCGACCCCCCCGAGACTATGTCCCAAAACCCGCCACTCGACCCCCGAACCCCCCGACCCCCCCGAGACTATGTCCCAAAATCCGCCACCCGACCCCCGACTCCCGACCCCCCCCGAGAATATGTCCCCAAACACGCCACCCGACCCCCAAGCCCTCCGACCCCCCCAAGACTTTGTCCCCAAACCCGCCACCTGACCCCCGACCCCCCTGAACCCACCGAGACTATGTACCCAAACCCGCAACCCGACCTCCGACCCCCCCGACTCCCCCCGAGTCTATGTCCACAAACCCGCCACCCCGACCCCCCGACCACCCCGAGACTATGTCCCCAAACCCACTACCCGACCCCCGACACCCCCGACACCCCCAAGACTATGCCCCCAAATCCGCCACCTGACCTCCGAACCCCCCGACCCCCCAAGAGACTATGTCCCCAAACCCGCCACCCGACCACCAAACCCCCCGACCCCCCGGGACAATGTCCCCAAACCCGACACCCGACCCCCGACCCACCCGAGACTATGACCCCAAAGTCGCCAACCGACCCCCCCGACCCCCGAGACTATGTCCCCAAACCCGCCACCCGACCACCGACCCCCCTGACCCCCCCGAGACTATGTCCCCAAACCCGTCACCCGCCCCCACGACACCCCCGACCCCCCCGAGACTATGTCCCCAAACCCGCCACCTGACAACCGACCCCACCGAACCCCCCGAGACTATGTCCCCAAACCCGCCACCCAACCCCCAACCGCCCCGACCCCCCCGAGACTATATCCCCAAACCCGCCACTAGATCCCCGACCCCCCCGAAACCCTGCGAGACTATGTCCCCAAACCTGCCACCCGACTCCGACCCCTCTGAGACTATGTCCCCATTCCCGCCACCCGACCCCCCCCGAGACTATGTTCCCAAACCCGCCACCCGACCCCCGACCCCCCCGACTCCCCCCAAGACTATGTCCTCAAACCCACCACCCGACCCCCCCCGAGACTATGTTCCCAAACCCGCCACCCGACACCTGACCCCCCCGGGACTATGTCCCCAAAACCGCCACATAACACCCGAGCCCCCCGAGACGATGTCCCCAAACCCACCACCCGACCCCCCCGAGACTATGTTCCCAAACCCGCCACCCGACCCCTGACTCCCCCGGGACTATGTCCCCAAAACCGCCACATGACCCCCGAGCCCCCCGAGACGATGTCCAGAAACCCGCCAATCGATCCCCCCGAGACGATGTTCCCAAACCCGCCACCCGACATCCGATCCCCCCGACCACCCCCGAGACTATGTCCCCAAACCCGCCATCCGACCCCCATGACCCCCCCGAGACTATGTGCCCAAACCCGTCACCCGCCCCACGACCCCCCCGACCACCCCCGAGACTATGTCCCCAAACCCGCCACCCGACAACCGACCCCACCGAACCCCCCGAGACTATGTCCCCAAACCCATCACCCGACACCCGACCCCCCGACCCCCCCGAGACTATGTCCCCAATCTCGCCACCTGTCTCCCGACCCCCCCGAGACTATGTCCCCAAACCCGCAACCCGACTCCCGACCCCCCTGACCCCCCTGACCCCCCGAGACTATGTCCCCAAACCTGCCACCCGACCCACGACCCCCCCGACTCCCCCGAGACTATGTCCCCAAACACACCAACCGACCACCGACCCACCCCGAGACTGTCCCCAAACCCACCACCCGACCCCCCGACCCCCCGAGACTATGTCGCTTAACCCGCCAACCGACCACTGACCCCCCAGACCCCCCCGAGACTGTGTCCCCAAACCCGTCACCCCGACACCCGACCCCCCGACCCCCCCGAGACTATGTCCCCAAAACCACCACCTGTCTCCCGACCCCCCCGAGACTATGTCCCCAAACCCCCAACCCGACCCCTGACCCCGAGACTATGTCCCCAAACCTGCCACCCGACCCACGACCCCCCCCGACCCCCCCGAGACTATGTCCCCAAACCCGCCACCCCGACCCCCGACCCCCCGACCATCCCGAGACTATCTCCCCAAACCCGACACCCGACCCCCGACCCACCCGAGACTATGACCCCAAAGTCGCCAACCGACCCCCCCGAGCCCCGAGACTATGTCCCCAAACCCGCCACCCCGACCACCGACCCCACTGACCCCCCCGAGACTATGTCCCCAAACCCGTCACCCCGCCCCACGACACCCTCGACCCCCCCCGAGACTATGTCCCCAAACCCGCCACCTGACAACCGACCCCACCGAACCCCCCGAGACTATATCCCTAAACCCGCCACTAGATCCCCGACCCCCCCGAAACCCTGCGAGACTATGTCCCCAAACCTGCCACCCGACTCCGACCCCTCCGAGACTATGTCCCCATTCCCGCCACCCGACCCCCCCGAGACTATGTCCCCAAACCCGCCTCCCGACCCCTGACCCCCCCCGACCCCCCCCGAGACTATGTCCCTAAACTTGCCTCCCGACCCCCGACCCCCCTGAACCCCACGAGACTATGTCCCCAAATCCGCCACCCGACCCCCGACCCCCCGACCATCCCGAGACTATCTCCCCAAACCCGACACCCGACCCCCAACCCCCCTGACCCCCCCCGAGAGTATGTCCCCAAACCCGACACCCAACCCACGACACCCCCAACCCCCCAAGACTATGTCCCCAAACCCGCCACCCGACCCCCCGACCCCCCCGAGACTATGTCCCCAAACCCGCCACCCCGACCGCCCCGACCCCCCCGAGACTATGACCCCAAACCCGCCACCCGACCCCCAACCGCCCCGACCCACCCCGAGAATATGTCCCCAAACGCGCCACCAGACCCCCGACACACCCGACACCCCCAAGACTATTTTCCCAAACCCGCCAACCGACCCTGACCACCCCGACCCCCCCGAGACTCTATTCCTAAACCCGCCACCCGACCCCCCCGATACTATGTCCCCAAACCCACCACCCAACCCCCAACCGCCCCGAACCACCGCAGACTATGTCCCCAAATGCGCCACCCGACCCCCGACACCCCCGACACCCCCAAGACTATTTTCCCAAACCCGCCAACCGACCCCGACCACCCCGACCCCACCAAGACTCTGTTCCTAAACCTGCCAGCCGACCACCGACCCCTCCGACTCCCCCCAAGACTATGTCCCCAAACCCACCACCCGACCCCCCCCGACCCCCCAGAGACTATGTCCCTGAACCCGCCACCCGACCACCGACCCCCCCGACCCCCCCCTAGACGATGTCCCCAAACCCGCCACCTGACCCCCCCAACCCTCCCGGGACTATGTCCCTGAACCCGCCACCCGACCACCGACCCCCCCGACCCCCCCCGAGACTATGTCCCCAAACCCGCCACCTGACCCCCCCAACCCTCCCAGGACTATGTCCCCAATCGCGCCACCCGACCCCCGACACCCCCGAGACTATGTCCCCAAACCCGCCACCCGACCCACGACCCCCCCGACCACCCCCGAGACTATGTCCCCAAACCCGCCACCCGACAACCGACCCCACCGAACCCCCCGAGACTATGTCCCCGACACCCGACCCCCCGACCCCCCGACCCCCCCGGGACTATGTCCCCAAACCCGCCACTTGTCTCCCAACCCCCCCGAGACTATGTCCCCAAACCCGCAACCCGACCCCCGACTCCCCTGAACCCCCGAGACTATGTCCCCTAACCTGCCACACGACCCCCGACCCCCCAGACCCCCCCGTGACTATGTCCCCAAACCCGCCACCCGACCCCCGACACCCCCAGAGACTATGTCCCCAAACCCGACCTCCGACCCCCCCGAGACTATGTCCCCAAGCATGCCACACGACCCCCCGACCCCCCCGAGACTATGTTCCCAAACCCGCCACCCGACCCCCGACCCCCCCGACTCCCCCCGAGACTATGTCCTCAAACCCACCACCCGAACCCCGACCCATCCCGAGACTATATCCCCAAAACCGACCCCCCCGAGACTATGTCCCAAAACCCGCCACTCGACCCCCGAACCCCCCGACCCCCCCCGAGACTATGTCCCCAAATCCGCCACCCGACCCCCGACTCCCAACCCCCCCGAGAATATGTCCCCAAACACGCCACCCCGACCCCCAAGCCCTCCGACCCCCCCAAGACTTTGTCCCCAAACCCGCCACCTGACCCCCGACCCCCCTGAACCCACCGAGACTATGTACCCAAACCCGCAACCCGACCTCCGACCCCCCCGACTCCCCCCGAGTCTATGTCCACAAACCCGCCACCCCGACCCCCCGACCACCCCGAGACTATGTCCCCAAACCCACTACCCGACCCCCGACACCCCCCGACACCCCCAAGACTATGCCCCCAAATCCGCCACCTGACCTCCGAACCCCCCGACCCCCCCGAGACTATGTACCTATACCCGCCACCCGACCAGCGACCCCCCCGACCCCCCAAGAGACTATGTCCCCAAACCCGCCAACCGACCCACGACCCCCCCGACCACCCCCGAGACTATGTCCCCAAACCCGCCACCCGACAACCGACCCCACCGAACCCCCCGAGACTATGTCCCCAAACCCGTCACCCGACACCCGACCCCCCGACCCCCCCGGGACTATGTCCCCAAACCCGCCACTTGTCTCCCGACCCCCCCGAGACTATGTCCCCAAACCCGCAACCCGACCCCCGACTCCCCTGAACCCCCGAGACTATGTCCCCTAACCTGCCACACGACCCCCGACCCCCCCAGACCCCCCCGTGACTATGTCCCCAAACCCGCCACCCCGACCCCCCGACCACCCCGAGACTATGTCCCCAAACCCACTACCCGACCCCCGACACCCCCGACACCCCCAAGACTATGCCCCCAAATCCGCCACCTGACCTCCGAACCCCCCGACGCCCCCGAGACTATGTACCTATACCCGCCACCCGACCAGCGACCCCCCCGACCCCCCAAGAGACTATGTCCCCAAACCCGCCACCCCGACAACCGACCCCACCGAACCCCCCGAGACTATGTCCCCAAACCCGCCACTTGTCTCCCGACCCCCCCGAGACTATGTCCCCAAACCCGCAACCCGACCCCCGACTCCCCTGAACCCCCGAGACTATGTCCCCTAACCTGCCACACGACCCCCGACCCCCCAGACCCCCCCGTGACTATGTCCCCAAACCCGCCACCCGACCCCCGACACCCCCAGAGACTATGTCCCCAAACCCGACCTCCGACCCCCCCGAGACTATGTCCCCAAGCATGCCACACGACCCCCCGACCCCCCCGAGACTATGTTCCCAAACCCGCCACCCGACCCCCGACCCCCCCCGACTCCCCCCGAGACTATGTCCTCAAACCCACCACCCGAACCCCGACCCATCCCGAGACTATATCCCCAAAACCGACCCCCCCGAGACTATGTCCCAAAACCCGCCACTCGACCCCCGAACCCCCCGACCCCCCCGAGACTATGTCCCCAAATCCGCCACCCGACCCCCGACTCCCGACCCCCCCGAGAATATGTCCCCAAACACGCCACCCCGACCCCCAAGCCCTCCGACCCCCTCAAGACTTTGTCCCCAAACCCGCCACCTGACCCCCGACCCCCCTGAACCCACCGAGACTATGTACCCAAACCCGCAACCCGACCTCCGACCCCCCCGACTCCCCCCGAGTCTATGTCCACAAACCCGCCACCCGACCCCCCCGACCACCCCGAGACTATGTCCCCAAACCCACTACCCGACCCATGACACCCCCGACACCCCCAAGACTATGCCCCCAAATCCGCCACCTGACCTCCGAACCCCCCGACCCCCCCGAGACTATGTACCTATACCCGCCACCCGACCAGCGACCCCCCCCGACCCCCCAAGAGACTATGTCCCCAAACCCGCCAACCGACAACCAAACCCCCCGACCCCCCCGGGACAATGTCCCCAAACCCGACACCCCGACCCCTGACCCACCCGAGACTATGACCCCAAAGTCGCCAACCGACCCCCCCGACCCCCGAGACTATGTCCCCAAACCCGCCACCCGACCACCGACCCCCCTGACCCCCCCCGAGACTATGTCCCCAAACCCGTCACCCGCCCCACGACACCCCCGACCCCCCCGAGACTATGTCCCCAAACCCGCCACCTGACAACCGACCCCACCGAACCCCCCGAGACTATGTCCCCAAACCCGCCACCCAACCCCCAACCGCCCCGACCCCCCCGAGACTATATCCCCAAACCCGCCACTAGATCCCCGACCCCCCCGAAACCCTGCGAGACTATGTCCCCAAACCTGCCACCCGACTCCGACCCCTCCGAGACTATGTCCCCATTCCCGCCACCCGACCCCCCCCGAGACTATGTTCCCAAACCCGCCACCCCGACCCCCGACCCCCCCGACTCCCCCCGAGACGATGTCCTCAAACCCACCACCCGAACCCCGACCCATCCCGAGACTATATCCCCAAAACCGACCCCCCGAGACTATGTCCCAAAACCCGCCACTCGACCCCCGACCCCCCCCGACCCCCCCGAGACTATGTCCCCAAATCCGCCACCCCGACCCCCGACTCCCGACCCCCCCGAGAATATGTCCCCAAACCCGCCACCCGACCCCCAAGCCCTCCGACCGCCCCAAGACTTTGTCCCCAAACCCGCCACCTGACCCCCGACCCCCCTGAACCCACCGAGACTATGTACCCAAACCCGCAACCCGACCCCCCGACTCCCCCCGAGTCTATGTCCACAAACCTGCCACCCCGACCCCCCGACCACCCCGAGACTATGTCCCCAAACCCACTACCCGACCCCCGACACCCCCGACACCCCCAAGACTATGCCCCCAAATCCGCCACCTGACCTCCGAACCCCCCGACCCCCCCGAGACTATGTCCCCAAACCCGCCACCTGACAACCGACCCCACCGAACCCCCCGAGACTATGTCCCCAAACCCGCCACCCAACCCCCAACCGCCCCGACCCCCCCGAGACTATATCCCCAAACCCGCCACTAGATCCCCGACCCCCCCGAAACCCTGCGAGACTATGTCCCCAAACCTGCCACCTGACTCCGACCCCCCCGAGACTATGTCCCCATTCCCGCCACCCCGACCCCCCCGAGACGATGTCTCCAAACCCACCACCCGACCCCCCCGAGACTATGTTCCCAAACCCGCCACCCGACCCCTGACCCTCCGGGACTATGTCCCCAAAACCGCCACATGACCCCTGAGCCCCCGAGACGATGTCCAGAAACCCGCCAATCGATCCCCCCGAGACTATGTCCCCAAACCCATCACCCGACACCCGACCCCCCGACCCCCCCCGAGACTATGTCCCCAATCTCGCCACCTGTCTCCCGACCCCCCGAGACTATGTCCCCAAACCCGCAACCCGACTCCCGACCCCCCTGACCCCCCGAGACTATGTCCCCAAACCTGCCACCCGACCCACGACCCCCCCCGACTCCCCCGAGACTATGTCCCCAAACACACCAACCGACCACCGACCCACCCCGAGACTGTCCCCAAACCCACCATATGACCCCCGACCCCCCGAGACTATGTCGCTTAACCCGCCAACCGACCACTGACCCCCCAGACCCCCCCGAGACTGTGTCCCCAAACCCGCCTCCCGCCCCCCGACCCCCCCCCCGCCCCCCCGAGACTATGTCCCCAAACCCGCCACCCGGCCCCCGACTCCCCCAGAGACTATGTCCTCAAACCCGCCACCTGACCCCCGACCCACCCCGAGACTATGTCCCCAAACCCGCCACCCCGAATCCCGACCCATGCCGAGACTATGTCCCGAAACCCGCCACGCGACCCCCGACCCCCCCGACACCCCCGAGACTATGTCCCCAAACCCGCCACCCGACCGCCGACCCCCCCGACAACCTTCGAGACTATGTCCCCAAACCCGCCTCCCAAACCCCGACCCGCCCGAGACTATGTCCCCAAACCCGCCACCCGACCCCCGACTCACCCGACCCCCCCGAGACTGTGTCCCCCAACCCGCCAACCGACCCCCGACCCTCCCGACCACTCCGAGACTATGTCCCCAAACCTGCCACCCGACCCCCCCGAGAATATGTCCGCAAACCCGCCACCTGAACTGTGAACCCCCCCCGAGAATATGTCCCCAAACCCGCCCACCCGACCCCCGACCCCCCCGAGACTATGTCCCCAAACCCGCCACTCGATCCCCGACCTCCCCGAAACCGCGCGAGACTATGTCCCCAAACCCGCCACCCGACCCCCCCGAACCCCCCGAGACTATGTCCCCAAACCCGCCACCCGACCCCCGACCCCCCCGAGACAATGTCCCCAAACCCGCCACCCCGACCCCCCCCGATACTATGTCCCCAAACCCACCACCCAACCCCCAACCGCCCCGAACCACCGCAGACTATGTCCCCAAATGCGCCACCAGACCCCCGACACCCCCCGACACCCCCAAGACTATTTTCCCAAACCCGCCACCCGACTCCGACCCCCCCGAGACTATGTCCCCAAACCCACTTCCCGACCCCCGACCACCCCCGACACCCCCAAGACTATGCCCCCAAATCCGCCACCTGACCTCCGAACCCCCCGACCCCCCCCGAGACTATGTACCTACACCCGCCACCCGACCAGCGACCCCCCCCCGACCCCCCAAGAGACTATGTCCCCAAACCCGCCAACCGACCACCAAACCCCCCGACCCCCCCGGGACAATGTCCCCAAACCCGACACCCGACCCCCGACCCACCCGAGACTATGACCCCAAAGTCGCCAACCGACCCCCCCGACCCCCGAGACTATGTCCCCAAACCCGCCACCCGACCACCGACCCCCCTGACCCCCCCCGAGACTATGTCCCCAAACCCGTCACCCGCCCCACGACACCCCCCGACCCCCCCGAGACTATGTCCCCAAACCCGCCACCTGACAACCGACCCCACCGAACCCCCCGAGACTATGTCCCCAAACCCGCCACCCAACCCCCAACCGCCCCGACCCCCCCGAGACTATATCCCCAAACCCGCCACTAGATCCCCGACCCCCCGAAACCCTGCGAGACTGTCCCCAAACCTGCCACCCGACTCCGACCCCTCCGAGACTATGTCCCCATTCCCGCCACCCCGACCCCCCCGAGACTATGTTCCCAAACCCGCCACCCGACCCCCGACCCCCCCGACTCCCCCCGAGACTATGTCCTCAAACCCACCACCCGAACCCCGACCCATCCCGAGACTATATCCCCAAAACCGACCCCCCCGAGACTATGTCCCAAAACCCGCCACTCGACCCCCGACCCCCCCGACCCCCCCGAGACTATGTCCCCAAATCCGCCACCCGACCTCCGACTCCCGACCCCCCCGAGAATATGTCCCCAAACCCGCCACCCGACCCCCAAGCCCTCCGACCCCCCCAAGACTTTGTCCCCAAACCCGCCACCTGACCCCCGACCCCCCTGAACCCACCGAGACTATGTACCCAAACCCGCAACCCGACCTCCGACCCCCCGATTCCCCCCGAGTCTATGTCCACAAACCCGCCACCCCGACCCCCCGACCGCCCAGAGACTATGTCCCCAAACCCACTATCCGACCCCCGACACCCCCGACACCCCCAAGACTATGCCCCCAAATCCGCCACCTGACCTCCGAACCCCCCGACCCCCCGCGAGACTATGTACCTATACCCGCCACCCCGACCAGCGACCCCCCGACCCCCCAAGAGACTATGTCCCCAAACCCGACAACCGACCACCAAACCCCCCGACCCCCCCCGGGACTATGTCCCCAAACCCGCCACCCCGACCCCCGACCCACCCGGGACTATGACCCCAAAGTCGCCAACCGACCCCCCCGACCCCCGAGACTATGTCCCGAAACCCGCCACCCCGACCACCGACCCCCCTGACCCCCCCGAGACTATGTCCCCAAACCCGTCACCCGCCCCACGACACCCCCGACCCCCCCGAGACTATGTCCCCAAACACGCCACCTGACAACCGACCCCACCGAACCCCCCGAGACTATGTCCCCAAACCCGCCACCCAACCCCCAACCGCCCCGACCCCCCCCGAGACTATATCCCCAAACCCGCCACTAGATCCCCGACCCCCCCGAAACCCTGCGAGACTATGTCCCCAAACCTGCCACCCCGACTCCGACCCCCCCGAGATTATGTCCCCATTCCCGCCACCCCGACCCCCCCCGAGACGATGTCCCCAAACCCACCACCCGACCCCCCCGAGACTATGTTCCCAAACCCGCCACCCGACCCCTGACTCCCCCGGGACTATGTCCCCAAAACCGCCACATGACCCCCGAGCCCCCCGAGACGATGTCCAGAAACCCGCCAATCGATCCCCCCGAGACGATGTTCCCAAACCCGCCACCCGACATCCGATCCCCCCCGACCACCCCCGAGACTATGTCCCCAAACCCGCCATCCGACCCCCATGACCCCCCCGAGACTATGTGCCCAAACCCGTCACCCCGCCCCACGACCCCCCCGACCACCCCCGAGACTATGTCCCCAAACCCGCCACCCGACAACCGACCCCACCGAACCCCCCGAGACTATGTCCCCAAACCCATCACCCGACACCCGACCCCCCGACCCCCCCGAGACTATGTCCCCAATCTCGCCACCTGTCTCCCGACCCCCCCGAGACTATGTCCCCAAACCCGCAACCCGACTCCCGACCCCCCTGACCCCCCTGACCCCCCGAGACTATGTCGCCAAACCTGCCACCCCGACCCACGACCCCCCCCCGACTCCCCCGAGACTATGTCCCCAAACACACCAACCGACCACCGACCCACCCCGAGACTGTCCCCAAACCCACCACCCGACCCCCGACCCCCCGAGACTATGTCGCTTAAACCCGCCAACCGACCACTGACCCCCCCAGACCCCCCCGAGACTGTGTCCCCAAACCCGCCTCCCGACCCCAGACCCCCCCCCGCCCCCCCGAGACTATGTCCCCAAACCCGCCACCCAACCCCCGACTCCCCCAGAGACTATGTCCCCAAACCCGCCACCTGACCCCCGACCCATGCCGAGACTATGTCCCGAAACCCGCCACGCGACCCCCGACCCACCCCGAGACTATGTCCCCAAACCCGCCACCTGACCCCCGACCCACCCCGAGACTATGTCCCCAAACCCGCCACCCGAATCCCGACCCATGCCGAGACTATGTCCCGAAACCCGCCACGCGACCCCCGACCCCCCCGACACCCCCGAGACTATGTCCCCAAACCCGCCACCCCGACCGCCGACCCCCCCGACAACCTTCGAGACTATGTCCCCAAACCCGCCTCCCAAACCCTGACCTGCCCGAGACTATGTCCCCAAACCCGCCACCCGAACCCTGACTCACCCGACCCCCCCCGAGACTGTGTCCCCCAACCCGCCAACCGACCCCCGACCCTCCCGACCACTCCGAGACTATGTCCCCAAACCTGCCACCCGACCCCCCCGAGAATATGTCCGCAAACCCGCCACCTGAACTGTGAACCCCCCCCGAGTATATGTCCCCAAACCCGCCACCCAACCCCCGACCCCCCCGAGACTATGTCCCCAAACCTGCCACCCGACCCCCGACCCCCCCGAGACTATGTCCCCAAACCTGCCACCCGATCTGGACCCACCCGACCCCCCCTAGACTTTGTCCCCAAACCGGCCACCCGACCCCGACCCCCCCGAAACCCCCTGAGACTCTGTCCCCAAACCCGCCACCCGACCCCCGACCCCCCCGATACTATGTCCCCAAACCCGCCACCTGACCCAACCGACCCCCCCGAGACGATGTCCCCAAACCCGCCACCCGACCCCCAACCCCCCTGACCCCCACCGAGCCTATGACCCCAAACCTGCC
This sequence comes from Isurus oxyrinchus, assembly GCA_026770705.1. Classification (NCBI taxonomy): domain Eukaryota; kingdom Metazoa; phylum Chordata; class Chondrichthyes; order Lamniformes; family Lamnidae; genus Isurus; species Isurus oxyrinchus. Next base: position 15,979 of record JANJGN010004147.1, read on the forward strand.
ACCCAACCACGACCCCCCGAGACTACGTCCCTTAACCAGCCACTCGACAACCGACCCCCGAGACCCCCGCCGAGACTATGTCCCCAAACCCGCCTCCCGACCCCCGACTCCCCCGACCCCCCCCTGAGACTATGTCCCAAACCCGGCACCCGACCCCCGACCGCCCCGAGAATATGTCCCCCAAACACGCCACCCGACCCCCAAGCCCTCCGACCCCCCCCAAGACTTTGTCCCCAAACCCGCCACCTGACCCCCGACCCCCCTGAACCCACCGAGACTATGTACCCAAACCCGCAACCCGACCTCCGACCCCCCCCGACTCCCCCCGAGTCTATGTCCACAAACCCGCCACCCCGAACCCCCGACCACCCCGAGACTATGTCCCCAACCCACTTCCCGACCCATGACACCCCCGACACCCCCAAGACTATGCCCCCAAATCCGCCACCTGACCTCCGAACCCCCCGACCCCCCCGAGACTATGTACCTATACCCGCCACCCCGACCAGCGACCCCCCCAACCCCCCAAGAGACTATGTCCCCAAACCCGCCAACCGACCACCAAACCCCCCGACCCCCCCGGGACAATGTCCCCAAACCCGACACCCGACCCCTGACCCACCCGAGACTATGACCCCAAAGTCGCCAACCGACCCCCCCGACCCCCCCGACCCCCGAGACTATGTCCCCAAACCCGCCACCCGACCACCGACCCCCCTGACCCCCCCGAGACTATGTCCCCAAAACCCGTCACCCGCCCCACGACACCCCCGACCCCCCCGAGACTATGTCCCCAAACCCGCCACCTGACAACCGACCCCACCGAACCCCCCGAGACTATGTCCCCAAACCCGCCACCCAACCCCCAACCGCCCCGACCCCCCCCGAGACTATATCCCCAAACCCGCCACTAGATCCCCGACCCCCCCGAAACCCTGCGAGACTATGTCCCCAAACCTGCCACCCGACTCCGACCCCTCCGAGACTATGTCCCCATTCCCGCCACCTGACCCCCCCGAGACTATGTTCCCAAACCCGCCACCCGACCCCCGACCCCACCGACTCCCCCCGAGACTATGTCCTCAAACCCACCACCGGAACCCCGACCCATCCCGAGACTATATCCCCAAAACCGACCCCCCGAGACTATGTCCCAAAACCCGCCACTCGACCCCCGACCCCCCCCGACCCCCCCGAGACTATGTCCCCAAATCCGCCACCCGACCTCCGACTCCCGACCCCCCCGAGAATATGTCCCCAAACCTGCCACCCGACCCCCAAGCCCTCCGACCCCCCCAAGACTTTGTCCCCAAACCCGCCACCTGACCCCCGACCCCCCCTGAACCCACCGAGACTATGTACCCAAACCCGCAACCCGACCCCCCGACTCCCCCCGAGTCTATGTCCACAAACCCGCCACCCGACCCCCCGACCACCCCGAGACTATGTCCCCAAACCCACTACCCGACCCCCGACACCCCCGACACCCCCAAGACTATGCCCCCAAATCCGCCACCTGACCTCCGAACCCCCCGACCCCCCCCGAGACTATGTACCTATACCCGCCACCCGGCCAGCGACCCCCCCGACCCCCCAAGAGACTATGTCCCCAAACCCGCCAACCAACCACCAAACCCCCCGACCCCCCCGGGACTATGTCCCCAAACCCGCCACCCGACCCCCGACCCACCCGAGACTATGACCCCAAAGTCGCCAACCGACCCCCCCGACCCCCGAGACTATGTCCCCAAACCCACCACCCGACCACCGACCCCCCTGACCCCCCCGAGACTATGTCCCCAAACCCGTCACCCGCCCCACGACACCCCCGACCCCCCCGAGACTATGTCCCCAAACCCGCCACCTGACAACCGACCCCACCGAACCCCCCCGAGACTATGTCCCCAAACCCGCCACCCAACCCCCAACCGCCCCGACCCCCCCGAGACTATATCCCCAAACCGCCACTAGATCCCCGACCCCCCCGAAACCCTGCGAGACTATGTCCCCAAACCTGCCACCTGACTCCGACCCCCCCGAGACGATGTCCCCAAACCCACCACCCGACCCCCCCGAGACTATCTTCCCAAACCCGCCACCCGACCCCTGACCCTCCGGGACTATGTCCCCAAAACCGCCACATGACCCCCGAGCCCCCCGAGACGATGTCCAGAAACCCGCCAATCGATCCCCCCGAGACGATGTTCCCAAACCCCGCCACCCGACATCCGATCCCCCCGACCACCCCCGAGACTATGTCCCCAAACCCGCCATCCGACCCCCATGACCCCCCCGAGATGTGCCCAAACCCGTCACCCGCCCCACGACCCCCCCGACCACCCCCGAGACTATGTCCCCAAACCCGCCACCCGACAACCGACCCCACCGAACCCCCCGAGACTATGTCCCCAAACCCATCACCCGACACCCGACCCCCTCGACCCCCCCGAGACTATGCCCCCAATCTCGCCACCTGTCTCCCGACCCCCCGAGACTATGTCCCCAAACCCGCAACCCGACTCCCGACCCCCCCTGACCCCCCGAGACTATGTCCCCAAACCTGCCACCCGACCCACGACCCCCCCGACTCCCCCGAGACTATGTCCCCAAACACACCAACCGACCACCGACCCACCCCGAGACTGTCCCCAAACCCACCATATGACCCCCCGACCCCCCGAGACTATGTCGCTTAAACCCGCCAACCGACCACTGACCCCCCAGACCCCCCCGAGACTGTGTCCCCAAACCCGCCTCCCGCCCCCCCGACCCCCCCGCCCCCCCGAGACTATGTCCCCAAACCCGCCACCCGACCCCCGACTCCCCCAGAGACTATGTCCCCAAACCCGCCACCTGACCCCCGACCCACCCCGAGACTATGTCCCCAAACCCGCCACCCCGAATCCCGACCCATGCCGAGACTATGTCCCGAAACCCGCCACGCGACCCCCGACCCCCCGACACCCCCGAGACTATGTCCCCAAACCCGCCACCCGACCGCCGACCCCCCCGACAACCTTCGAGACTATGTCCCCAAACCCCGACCCGCCCGAGACTATGTCCCCAAACCCGCCACCCGACCCCCGACTCACCCGACCCCCCCGAGACTGTGTCCCCCAACCCGCCAACCGACCCCCGACCCTCCCGACCACTCCGAGACTATGTCCCCAACCTGCCACCCGACCCCCCCGAGAATATGTCCGCAAACCCGCCACCTGAACTGTGAACCCCCCCCGAGTATATGTCCCCAAACCCGCCACTCGATCCCCGACCTCCCCGAAACCGCGCGAGACTATGTCCCCTAACCCGCCACCCGACTCCGACCCCCCCGAGACTATGTCCCCCATGCCGCCACCCGACCCCCCCCGAGACTATGTCCCCAAACCCACCACACGACCCCCCCGAGACTATGTCCCCAAACCCGACCACCGAACCACCGAGACTTTGTCCCCAAACCCGCCACCCGACCCCCCCGAACCCCCCGAGACTATGTCCCCAAACCCGCCACCCGACCCCCGACCCCCCCGAGACAATGTCCCCAAACCCGCCATCCGACCCCCCCGATACTATGTCCCCAAACCCACCACCCAACCCCCAACCGCCCCGAACCACCGCAGACTATGTCCCCAAATGCGCCACCAGACCCCCGACACCCCCGACACCCCCCAAAACTATTTTCCCAACCCGCCACCCGACTCCGACCCCCCCGAGACTATGTCCCCAAACCCACTACCCGACCCCCCGACCACCCCCGACACCCCCAAGACTATGCCCCCAAATCCGCCACCTGACCTCCGAACCCCCCGACCCCCCCCGAGACTATGTACCTATACCCGCCACCCCGACCCCCCCGAGACTATGTTCCCAAACCCGCCACCCGACCCCCGACCCCCCCCGACTCCCCCCGAGACTATGTCCTCAAACCCACCACCCGAACCCCGACCCATCCCGAGACTATATCCCCAAAACCGACCCCCCCGAGACTATGTCCCAAAACCCGCCACCCCGACCCCCCGACCCCCCCGACCCCCCCGAGACTATGTCCCCAAATCCGCCACCCCGACCTCCGACTCCCGACCCCCCCGAGAATATGTCCCCAAACACGCCACCCCGACCCCCAAGCCCTCCGACCCCCCCAAGACTTTGTCCCCAAACCCGCCACCTGACCCCCGACCCCCCTGAACCCACCGAGACTATGTACCCAAACCCGCAACCCGACCTCCGACCCCCCGACTCCCCCCGAGTCTATGTCCACAAACCCGCCACCCCGACCCCCCGACCGCCCCGAGACTATGTCCCCAAACCCACTATCCGACCCCCGACACCCCCCGACACCCCCAAGACTATGCCCCCAAATCCGCCACCTGACCTCCGAACCCCCCGACCCCCCCGAGACTATGTACCTATACCCGCCACCCCGACCAGCGACCCCCCGACCCCCCAAGAGACTATGTCCCCAAACCCGCCAACCGACCACCAAACCCCCCGACCCCCCCCGGGACTATGTCACCAAACCCGCCACCCGACCCCCGACCCACCCGAGACTATGACCCCAAAGTCGCCAACCGACCCCCCCGACCCCCGAGACTATGTCCCCAAACCCACCACCCCGACCACCGACCCCCCTGACCCCCCCCGAGACTATGTCCCCAAACCCGTCACCCCGCCCCACGACACCCCCGACCCCCCCGAGACTATGTCCCCAAACACGCCACCTGACAACCGACCCCACCGAACCCCCCGAGACTATGTCCCCAAACCCGCCACCCAACCCCCAACCGCCCCGACCCCCCCCGAGACTATATCCCCAAACCCGCCACTAGATCCCCGACCCCCCCGAAACCCTGCGAGACTATGTCCCCAAACCTGCCACCCGACTCCGACCCCCCCCGAGATTATGTCCCCATTCCCGCCACCCCGACCCCCCCGAGACGATGTCCCCAAACCCACCACCCGACCCCCCCGAGACTATGTTCCCAAACCCGCCACCCGACCCCTGACTCCCCCGGGACTATGTCCCCAAAACCGCCACATGACCCCCGAGCCCCCCGAGACGATGTCCAGAAACCCGCCAATCGATCCCCCCGAGACGATGTTCCCAAACCCGCCACCCGACATCCGATCCCCCCGACCACCCCCGAGACTATGTCCCCAAACCCGCCATCCGACCCCCATGACCCCCCCGAGACTATGTGCCCAAACCCGTCACCCGCCCCACGACCCCCCCGACCACCCCCGAGACTATGTCCCCAAACCCGCCACCCGACAACCGACCCCACCGAACCCCCCGAGACTATGTCCCCAAACCCATCACCCGACACCCGACCCCCCGACCCCCCCCGAGACTATGTCCCCAATCTCGCCACCTGTCTCCCGACCCCCCCGAGACTATGTACCCAAACCCGCAACCCGACTCCCGACCCCCCTGACCCCCCTGACCCCCCGAGACTATGTCCCCAAACCTGCCACCCGACCCACGAACCCCCCCGACTCCCCCGAGACTATGTCCCCAAACACACCAACCGACCACCGACCCACCCCAAGACTGTCCCCAAACCCACCACCCGACCCCCGACCCCCCGAGACTATGTCGCTTAACCCGCCAACCGACCACTGACCCCCCAGACCCCCCCGAGACTGTGTCCCCCAACCCGCCAACCGACCCCCGACCCTCCCGACCACTCCGAGACTATGTCCCCAAACCTGCCACCCGACCCCCCCGAGAATATGTTCGCAAACCCGCCACCTGAACTGTGAACCCCCCCCGAGAATATGTCCCCAAACCCGCCACCCCGACCCCCGACCCCCCCGAGACTATGTCCCCAAACCTGCCACCCGATCTGGACCCACCCGACCCCCCCTAGACTTTGTCCCCAAACCGGCCACCCGACCCCGACCCCCCCGAAACCCCCTGAGACTCTGTCCCCAAACCCGCCACCCCGACCCCCGACCCCCCCCGATACTATGTCCCCAAACCCGCCACCTGACCCAACCGACCCCCCCGAGACGATGTCCCCAAACCCGCCACCCCGACCCCCGACCCCCCTGACCCCCACCGAGCCTATGACCCCAAACCTGCCACCCAACCCACGACCCCCCGAGACTACGTCCCTTAACCAGCCACCCGACAACCGACCCCCGAGACCCCCGCCGAGACTATGTCCCCAAACCCGCCTCCCGACCCCCGACTCCCCCGACCCCCCCTGAGACTATGTCCCCAAACCCGGCACCCGACCCCCGACCGCCCCGAGACTATGTCCCCAAACCCGCCATCTGACCCCCGACCCACCCCGAGACGATGTCCCCAAACCCGTCACCCAACCCCCGACCCACCCTGAGACTATGTCCCTAATCCCGATCCCCGACCCCCCCGAGACTGTGTCCCCAAACCCGCCAACCGACCGCCAAACCCCCCAACCACTCCAAGACTATGTCCCCAAACCCGCGACCCGAACCCCCCGAGAATATGTCCCCATATCCGCCACGCGACCTGCGACCCCCCGAGAATATGTCCCCAAACCCGCCACTCGATCCCCGACCTGCCCAAAACCCCGCGAGACTATGTCCCCAAACCCGCCACCCGCCCCACGACCCCCACGACCACCCCGGAGACTATGTATGTCCCCAAACCCGCCACCCGACAACCGACCCCACCGAACCCCCTGAGACTATGTCCCCAAACCCGTCACCCGACCCACGAACCCCCCGACCCCCCCGAGACTATGTCCCCAAACCCGCCACCCGACCCCCGACCACCCCGAGGCTATGTCCCCAAACCCACCACCTGACCCCCGACCCACCCCGAGACTATGTCCCCAAACCCGCCACCCGAACCCCGACGCCCACGAGACTATGTCCCCAAACCCGCCAACCGACCCCCGACCCCCCGACCCCCCCCGACCATCCCAAGACTATCTCCCCAAACCCGACACCCGACCCCCGACCCCCCTGACCCCCCCGAGAGTATGTCCCCAAACCCAACCCCCAACCCACGACACCCCCAACACCCCCAAGACTATGTCCCCAAACCCGCCACCAGACCCCCGACACCCCCCAAGACTATTTTCCCAAACCCCCCAACCGACCCCGACCATCCCGACCCCCCCCCCCGAGACTCTGTTCCTATACCCACCACCCGACCACCAACCCCTCCGACTCCCCCCAAGACTATGTCCCCAAACCCACCACCCGACCCCCCCGACCCACCCGAGACTATGTCCCTGAACCCGCCACCTGACCACCCACCCCCCCGACACCCCCCCCGAGACTATGTCCCCAAACCCGCCACCTGACCCCCCCAACCCTCCCGGGACTATGTCCCCAATCACGCCACCCGACCCCCGGCACCCCCAAGACTATGTCCCCAAACCCGCCACCCGACCCACGACCCCCCCGACCACCCCCGAGACTATGTCCCCAAACCCGCCACCCCGACAACCGACCCCACCGAACCCCCCGAGACTATGTCCCCAAACCCGTCACCCGACACCCGACCCCCCCGACCCCCCCGAGACTATGTCCCCAAACCCGCAACCCGACCCCCGAGCCCCCTGACCCCCCGAGACTATGTCCCCAAACCTGCCACCCCGACCCTTGACCCCCCTGACCCCCCGAGACTATGTCCCCAAACCCACCACCCGACCCCCGACCACCCCGAGACTATGTCCCCAAACCCGCCACCCCGAATCCCGACCCATGCCGAGACTATGTCCCGAAACCCGCCACGCGACCCCCGACCCCCCCGACACCCCCGAGACTATGTCCCCAAACCCGCCACCCCGACCGCCGACCCCCCCGACAACCTTCGAGACTATGTCCCCAAACCCCGACCCGCCCGAGACTATGTCCCCAAACCCGCCACCCGACCCCCGACTCACCCGACCCCCCCGAGACTGTGTCCCCCAACCCGCCAACCGACCCCCGACCCTCCCGACCACTCCGAGACTATGTCCCCAACCTGCCACCCGACCCCCCCGAGAATATGTCCGCAAACCCGCCACCTGAACTGTGAACCCCCCCCGAGTATATGTCCCCAAACCCGCCACTCGATCCCCGACCTCCCCGAAACCGCGCGAGACTATGTCCCCTAACCCGCCACCCGACTCCGACCCCCCCGAGACTATGTCCCCCATGCCGCCACCCGACCCCCCCGAGACTATGTCCCCAAACCCACCACACGACCCCCCCGAGACTATGTCCCCAAACCCGACCACCGAACCACCGAGACTTTGTCCCCAAACCCGCCACCCCGACCCCCCCGAACCCCCCGAGACTATGTCCCCAAACCCGCCACCCGACCCCCGACCCCCCCGAGACAATGTCCCCAAACCCGCCATCCGACCCCCCCGATACTATGTCCCCAAACCCACCACCCAACCCCCAACCGCCCCGAACCACCGCAGACTATGTCCCCAAATGCGCCACCAGACCCCCGACACCCCCGACACCCCCAAGACTATTTTCCCAAACCCGCCACCCCGACTCCGACCCCCCCGAGACTATGTCCCCAAACCCACTACCCGACCCCCGACCACCCCCGACACCCCCAAGACTATGCCCCCAAATCCGCCACCTGACCTCCGAACCCCCCGACCCCCCCGAGACTATGTACCTATACCCGCCACCCCGACCCCCCCCGAGACTATGTTCCCAAACCCGCCACCCGACCCCCCGACCCCCCCGACTCCCCCCGAGACTATGTCCTCAAACCCACCACCCGAACCCCGACCCATCCCGAGACTATATCCCCAAAACCGACCCCCCCGAGACTATGTCCCAAAACCCGCCACCCCGACCCCCGACCCCCCGACCCCCCCGAGACTATGTCCCCAAATCCGCCACCCGACCTCCGACTCCCGACCCCCCCCCGAGAATATGTCCCCAAACACGCCACCCGACCCCCAAGCCCTCCGACCCCCCCAAGACTTTGTCCCCAAACCCGCCACCTGACCCCCGACCCCCCTGAACCCACCGAGACTATGTCCCCAAACCCACCACCCGACCCCCGACCACCCCGAGACTATGTCCCCAAACCCACCACCTGACCCCCGACCCACCCCGAGACTATGTCCCCATACCCGCCCCACGACCCCTGACCCCCCCGACCCCCCCGAGACTATGTCCCTAAACCTGCCTCCCGACCCCCCCGAACCCCACGAGACTATGTCCCCAAACCCGCCACCCGACCCCCGACCCCCCCGACCATCCCGAGACTATCTCCTCAAACCCGACACCCGTCCCCGGACCCCCCTGACCACCCCGAGAGTATGACCCCAAAGCCGACCCCCAACCCACGACACCCCCAACCCCCCCAAGACTATGTCCCCAAACCCACCGCCCGACCCCCACGAAGCCCCCGAGACTATGTCCCCTGTCCCGCCACCCGACCCCCCCGACCCCGCCGAGACAATATCCCCAAAAGCGACAGCCGACCCCCGACCCCCTCGAGACTATGTCCCCAAACCCGCCACCCCCACCCCCCCGAGACTATGTTCCCAAACCCGCCACCCGACCCCCAACCGCCCCGACCCCCCCGAGACTATGACCCCAAACCCGCCACCCAACCCCCGACCCACCCCGAGACTATGTCCGCAAACCCGCCACCCGACCCTCGACCCACCCCGAGACTATGTCCCCAAACGCGCCACCAGACCCCCGACACCCCCGACACCCCCAAGACTATTTTCCCAAACCCCCCAACCGACCCCGACCATCCCGACCCCCCCCGAGACTCTGTTCCTAAACCCACCACCCCGACCACCGACCCCTCCGACTCCCCCCAAGACTATGTCCCCAAACCCACCACCCGACCCCCCCGACCCCCCCGAGACTATGTCCCTGAACCCGCCACCTGACCACCCACCCCCCCGACACCCCCCCCGAGACTATGTCCCCAAACCCGCCACCTGACCCCCCCCAACCCTCCCGGGACTATGTCCCCAATCACGCCACCCGACCCCCGACACCCCCGAGACTATGTCCCCAAACCCGCCACCCGACCCACGACCCCCCCCGACCACCCCCGAGACTATGTCCCCAAACCCGCCACCCGACAACCGACCCCACCGAACCCCCCGAGACTATGTCCCCAAACCCGTCACCCCGACACCCGACCCCCCGACCCCCCCGAGACTATGTCCCCAAACTCGCCACCTGTCTCCCGACCCCCCCGAGACTATGTCCCCAAACCCGCAACCCGACCCCCGACCCCCCTGACCCCCCGAGACTATGTCCCCAAACCTGCCACCCGACCCTTGACCCCCCTGACCCCCCCGAGACTATGTCCCCAAACCCACCACCCGACCCCCCGACCACCCCGAGACTATGTCCCCAAACCCACCACCTGACCCCCGACCCACCCCGAGACTATGTCCCCAAACCCGACCCCTGACCCCCCGACCCCCCCGAGACTATGTCCCTAAACCTGCCTCCCGACCCCCGACCCCCCCCGAACCCCACGAGACTATGTCCCCAAACCCGCCACCCCGACCCCCGACCCCCCCGACCATCCCGAGACTATCTCCTCAAACCCGACACCCGTCCCCGGACCCCCCTGACCACCCCGAGAGTATGACCCCAAAGCCGACCCCCAACCCACGACACCCCCAACCCCCCCAAGACTATGTCCCCAAACCCACCGCCCGACCCCCACGAAGCCCCCGAGACTATGTCCCCTGTCCCGCCACCCGACCCCCCCGACCCCGCCGAGACAATATCCCCAAAAGCGACAGCCGACCCCCGACCCCCCCGAGACTATGTCCCCTAACCCGCCACCCCACCCCCCCGAGACTATGTTCCCAAACCCGCCACCCGACCCCCAACCGCCCCGACCCCCCCGAGACTATGTCCCCAAACCCGCCACCCCCCACCCCCCCGAGACTATGTTCCCAAACCCGCCACCCGACCCCCAACCGCCCCGACCCCCCCCGAGACTATGTCCCCAAACCCGCCACCCGACCCCCGACCCACCCCAAGACTATGTCCCCAAACGCGCCACCAGACCCCCGACACACCCGACACCCCCAAGACTATTTTTCCAAACCCGCCAACCGACCCCCGACCCCCCCGAGACTCTGTTCCTAAACCTGCCACCCGAGCACCGACACGTCCGACTCCCCCCAAGACTATGTCCCCAAACCCACCACGCGAGACCCCCGACCCCCCCGAGACTATGTACCTGAACCCGCCACCCGACCACAGACCCCCCCGACCCCCCACCGAGACTAGGTCCCCAAACCCGCCACCCGACCACCGACCCCCCCGAGACTATGTCCCCAGAACCGACACCCGACTCCCGACCCCACTGACCCCCCCCGAAAGTATGTCCCCAAACCCGCCCCCAACCCACGACCCCCTGACCCCCCCGAGACTTTGTTCCCAAACCCGCCACCCCGACCCCCAACCGCCCCGACCCCCCCCAGCGACTATGTCCCCAAACCCGCTACCCGACCCCCGACCATCCCGAGACTATCTCCCCAAAACCGACACCCGACCCCCGACCCCACTGACCCCCCCCCGAAAGTATGTCCCCAAACCCGCCCCCGACCCACGACCCCCTGAACCCCCCGAGACTTTGTTCACAAATCCGCCACCCGACCCCCAACCGCCCCAGAACCCCCCGTGACTATGTCCCCAAACCCCGCCACCCGACCCCCGACACCCCCAGAGACTATGTCCCCAAACCCGACCCCCGACCTCCCCGAGACTACGTCCCCAAGCATGCCACATGACCCCCTGACCCCCCCCGAGACTATGTTCCCAAACCCGCCACCCGACCCCCGACCCCCCCGACTCTCCCCGAGACTATGTCCTCAAACCCACCACCCGAACCCCGACCCATCCCGAGACTATGTCCCCAAACCCGACCCCCCCGAGACTATGTCCCAAAACCCGCCACTCGACCCCCGACCCCCCCGACCCCCCCGAGACTATGTCCCCAAACCCGCCACCTGACCCCCGACCCCCCCGAGAATATGTCCCCGAACCCGCCACCCGACCCCCAGGCCCTCCGACCCCGCCGAGACTTTATCCCCAAACCCGCCACCTGACCCCCGACCCCCCTGAACCCACCGAGACTATGTACCCAAACCCGCCACCCCGACCTCCGACCCCCCCGACTCCCCCCGAGTCTATGTCCACAAACCCGCCACCCGACCCCCGAACCACCCTGAGACTATGTCCCCAAACCCACACCCGACCCCCGACACCCCCGACACCCCCAAGACTATGCCCCCAAACCCGCCACCTGACCTCCGAACCCCCCAACCCCCCCGAGACTATGTACCTATACCCGCCACCCGACCAGCGACCCCCCCCGACCCCCCAAGAGACTATGTCCCCAAAGCTGCCAACCGACCACCGAACCCCCCGACCCCCCCGGGACTATGTCCCCAAACCCCCGCCACCCGACCCCCCCCGAGACTATGACCCCAAACTCGCCAACCGACCCCCCCGACCCCCGAGACTATGTCCCCAAACCTGCCACCCGACCACCGACCCCCCTGACCCCCCCGAGACTATGTCCCCAAACCCATCACCCGCCGCACGACCCCCCCGACCCCCCCGAGACTATGTCCCCAAACCCGCCACCCGACAACCGACCCCACCGAACCCCCCGAGACTATGTCCCCAAACCCGCCACCCAACCCCTAACCGCCCTGACCCCCCCGAGACTATATCCCCAAACCCGCCACTAGATCCCCGACCCCCCCGAAACCCTGCGAGACTATGTCCCCAAACCTGCCACCCGACTCTGACCCCCCGAGACTGTGTCCCCATTCCCGCCACCCGACCCCCCCGAGACGATGTCCCCAAACCCACCACCCCGACCCCCCCGAGACTATGTTCCCAAACCCGCCACCCGACCCCCGACCCCCCCCGGGACTATGTCCCCAAAACCGCCACACGACCCCCGAGCCCCCCGAGACGATGTCCAGAAACCCGCCAATCGATCCCCCCGAGACTATGTTCCCAAACCCGCCACCCGACCCCCTTGAGACTATGTCCCCAATCCCGAAAGCTGACCCACGACCCACACCGAGTCTATGTCCCCAAACCCGCCACCCGACCCCCGAACCCACGGACCCCCCCGAGACTATGTCCCTAAACCTGCCACCCGACCCCCGACCCACCCCGAGACTATGTCCCCAAACCCGCCACCCGACCCCGAACCCACGGACCCCCCCGAGACTATGTCCCTAAACCTGCCACCCGACCACCGACCCACCCCGAGACTATGTCCCCAAACCCGCCACCCGACCCCCGAACCCACGGACCCCCCCAAGACTATGTCCCTAAACCTGCCACCCGACCACCGACCCACCCCGAGACTATGTCCCCAAACCCGCCACCTGACCCCCGAACCCACGGACCCCCCCAAGACTATGTCCCTAAACCCGCCACCCCGAAACCCGACCCACCCCGAGACGATGTCCCCAAACCTGCCACCCGACCCCCGACACCAACGAGACTATGTCCCCAAACCCGCCATCCGAAAACCGAACCCCCGAGACTATGTCACTAAACCCGCCACCCGACCACCGACCCCCCTGAGACTATATCCCCAAACCCGACACCTGACCCCCGTCCCCCCCCGTCCCCCCGAGACTATGTCCGCAAACCCGCCACCTGACCCCGCCAACCCCCCAAAGAGACTATGTCCCCAAACCCGCCACCCCGACCCCCCTGAGACTATGTCCCCAATCCCGAAAGCTGACCCACGACCCACCCCGAGACTATGTCCCATAACCCGCCACCCCGACCCCCGAACCCCCCCGAGACTATGTCCCTAAACCCGCCACCCGACCCCCGACCCACCCCGAGACTATGTCCGCAAACCAGCCTCCCGACCCCCGAACCCCCAACCCCCCGAGCCTATGTCCTCAAACCTGCCACCCGACCCTCGAACCCCCTAAGACTACGTCCCCAAACCCACCACCCGACAGCCGACCCCTCCGAACCACCCGAGACTATGTCCCAAAACCAGTCACCCGAAACCCCCGACACCCCCGAGACTATGTCCCCAAACCCGAAACCGAACCCCGACCCCCCCGACCCCCCCGAGACTATGTCCCCAAACCCACCACCCGACAGCCGACCCCTCCGAACCACCCGAGACTATGTCCCAAAACCAGTCACCCGCAAACACCGACCCCCCCGAGACTATGTCCCCAAACCCGAAACCCGAACCCCGACCCCCCGACCCCCCCGAGACTATGTCCCCAAACCCACCACCCGACACCCCGACCAACCGACCCCCCCGAGACTATGTCCCCAAACCCACCACCCGATCCCACGACCAACCGACCCCCCCGAGACTATGTCCCCAAACCCACCACCCGACACCCCGACCAACCGACCCCCCCGAGAATATATCCCCAAACCCGCCACCCGACCCCCGACACCCCCCGACCCCCCCACGAGACTCTGTCCCTAAACCCGCCGCCCGACCACTGACCCCCCAGAAACCCACCGAGACTATGTCCCCAAACACGCCACATGACCCCCCGACCCACCCCGAGACTATGACCCCAAACCCGCCACCGACCCCTGACCCCCCAACGAGACTATGTCCCCAAATCCGCCACCCGAACCCCGTCCCCCCCAACTTACCCGACCCACCCGAGACTATGTTCCCAAACCCGCAATCCGACCTCCCCGACCCCCCCGAGACTATGTCCCCAAACCCACCACCTGACCCCCGAGCCACCCCGAGACTATGTCCCTAAACCCGCCACCCCGACCACCGACACCCAAGACTCACCCCGAGACTATGTCCGCAAACCCGCCTCCTGACCCCCGAACACCCGACACCCCCGAGACTTTGTCCCCAAACCCGCCACCCGACCCCAGACCCACCCCGAGACTATGACCCCAAACCCGCCACCCGACCCCCGACCCCCCCCCGAGACTATGTCCCCAAATCCGCCACTCCACACCCGACCACCCCTGAGACTATGTCCCCAATCCCAAAAGCTGACCCACGACCCACCCTGAGACTATGTCCCCAAACCCGCCACCCGACCCCCCGAACCCCCCCGAGACTATGTCCGCAAACCCGCCTCCTGACCCCCGAACACCCGACACCCTGAGACTATGTCCCCAAACCCGCCACCCGACCCCCGAACCCCCCCGAGACTATGTCCCTAAACCCGGCACCCGACCCCCGACCCCACCACGAGACTATGTCCCCAAACCTGCCACCCCGACCCCCCCCGAGACTATGTCCCCAAACCTGCCACCCCGACCCCCGACCCCCCCGAGACTATGTCCCCAAACCCACCACCCGACAGCCGACCCCTCCGAACCACCCGAGACTATGTCCCAAAACCAGTCACCCCGCAAACACCGACCCCCCCGAGACTATGTCCCCAAACCCGAAACCCGAACCCCGACCCCCCGACCCCCCCGAGACTATGTCCCCAAACCCACCACCCGATCCCACGACCAACCGACCCCCCCCGAGACTATGTCCCCCAAACCCACCACCCGACACCCCGACCAACCGACCCCCCCGAGAATATATCCCCAAACCCCGCCACCCCGACCCCCGACACCCCCGACCCCCCCACGAGACTCTGTCCCTAAACCCGCCGCCCGACCACTGACCCCCCAGAAACCCACCGAGACTATGTCCCCAAACACGCCACATGACCCCCGACCCACCCCGAGACTATGACCCCAAACCCGCCACCGACCCCTGACCCCCCAACGAGACTATGTCCCCAAATCCGCCACCCGAACCCCGTCCCCCCCAACTTACCCGACCCCCCCGAGACTATGTCCCCAAACCCACCACCTGACCCCCGAGCCACCCCGAGACTATGTCCCTAAACCCGCCACCCGACCACCGACACCCAAGACTCACCCCCGAGACTATGTCCGCAAACCCGCCTCCTGACCCCCGAACACCCGACACCCCGAGACTTTGTCCCCAAACCCGCCACCCCGACCCCAGACCCACCCCGAGACTATGACCCAAACCCGCCACCGACCCCCGACCCCCCCCCGAGACTATGTCCCCAAATCCGCCACTCCACACCCGACCACCCCTGAGACTATGTCCCCAATCCCAAAAGCTGACCCACGACCCACCCTGAGACTATGTCCCCAAACCCGCCACCCGACCCCCGAACCCCCCCGAGACTATGTCCGCAAACCCGCCTCCTGACCCCCGAACACCCCGACACCCCTGAGACTATGTCCCCAAACCCGCCACCCCGACCCCCGAACCCCCCCGAGACTATGTCCCTAAACCCGGCACCCGACCCCCGACCCACCACGAGACTATGTCCCCAAACCTGCCACCCGACCCCCCCGAGACTATGTCCCCAAACCTGCCACCCGACCCCCGACCCCCCGACACCAACGAGACTATGTCCCCAAACCCGCCATCCGAAAACCGACCCCCCCAAGACTATGTCACTAAACCCGCCACCCGACCACCGACCCCCCCCGAGACTATATCCCCAAACCCGACACCCGACCCCCGTCCCCCCCACCCCCCGAGACTATGTCCGCAAACCCGCCACCTGACCCCCGCCAACCCCCCAAAGAGACTATGTCCCCAAACCCGCCACCCCGAGCCCCTTGAGACTATGTCCCCAATCCCAAAAGCTGACCCACGACCCACCCCGAGACTATGACCCCAAACCCGCCACCCGACCCCCGACACACCGATCCCCCCGAGACTGTGTCCCCAAATCCGCCACCCGAACCACGAACACCCCCGAGACTATGTCCCCAAACCCGCCACCTGACCCCCACAACCCCCCTGAGACTATGTCCCCAAACACGCCACCCGACCCCGACCCCCCAGTGACTATGTCCCTAAACCCGCCACCCGACCACCGACACCCAAGACCCACCCCGAGACTATGTCCGCAAACCCGCCTCCTGACCCCCGAACACCCGACACCCCCGAGACTTTGTCCCCAAACCCGCCACCCGACCCCAGACCCACCCCCGAGACTATGACCCCAAACCCGCCACCGACCCCCGACCCCCCCCCGAGACTATGTCCCCAAATCCGCCACTCCACACCCGACCACCCGAGACTATGTCCCCAAACCCGCCACCCGACCCCCCTGAGACTATGTCCCCAATCCCGAAAGCTGACCCACGACCCACCCTGAGACTATGTCCCCAAACCCGCCACCCGACCCCCGAACCCACCGACCCCCCCGAGACTATGTCCCTAAACCCGCCACCCGACCCCCGACCCACCACGAGACTATGTCCCCAAACCTGCCACCCGACCCCCCCGAGACTATGTCCCCAAACCTGCCACCCGACCCCCGACCCCCCGACACCAACGAGACTATGTCCCCAAACCCGCCATCCGAAAACCGACCCCCCCCAAGACTATGTCACTAAACCCGCCACCCGACCACCGACCCCCCCCGAGACTATATCCCCAAACCCGACACCCGACCCCCGACCCCCCACCCCCCGAGACTATGTCCGCAAACCCGCCACCTGACCCCGCCAACCCCCCAAAGAGACTATGTCCCCAAACCCCGCCACCCGACCCCCCTGAGACTATGTCCCCAATCCCGAAAGCTGACCCACGACCCACCCCGAGACTATGACCCCAAACCCGCCACCCCGACCCCCGACACACCCGATCCCCCCGAGACTGTGTCCCCAAATCCGCCACCCCGAACACCGAACACCCCCCGAGACTATGTCCCCAAACCCGCCACCCCGACCCCCACAACCCCCCTGAGACTATGTCCCCAAACGCGCCACCTGACCCCCGACCCACCCCGAGACTATGTCCCCAAACCCGCCACCTGACCCCTGACCCCCCCGACACCCACGAGACTATGTCCCCAAACCCGCCATCTGAAGTCCGAACACACCCGACCCCCCCGAGAGTATGTCACTAAACCCGCCACCCCGACCACCGACCCCACCGAACCCCCCCGAGACTACATCCCCAAACCCGACACCCGACCCCCGTACCCCTGCCCCTCCGAGACCAGGTCCGCAAACCTGCCACCTGACCCCGCCGAGACTATGTCCCCAAACCCGCCACCCGACCCACCCCGAGACTATGTCCCCAAACACGCCACCCCCGACCCCCCGACACCCCCCGAGACTATGTCCCAAACCCGCCACCCGAACGCCCTGAGACTATTTCCCCAAGCACGCCACCCGACCCAATCGAGACTATGTCCCCAAACCCGCCACCCAACCCCCGAAACACCCAACACCCCCGAGACTATGTCCCCAAACCCGCCACCCGACCCCCCGACCCACCCCGAGACTATGTCACCAAACCCGCCACCCGACCCCCGACCCCCCCCGAGACTATGTCCCCAAACCCGCCACCCAACCCCCGAAACACCCAACAACCCCGAGACTATGTCCCCCAAACCCGCCACCCCGACCCACCCCGAGACTATGTCCCCAAACCCGCCAGCCGACCCCCGACCCACCCCGACTCCCAAGAGACTATGTCCCTAAACCCGCCACCCGACCCCTGACACCCCCGACCCCCCCCCGAGACTTTGTCCCCAAACCCGCCATCTGAAGTCCGAACACCCCGACCCCCCCGAGACTATATCCCCAAATCCGCCACTTCACACCCGACCACCCCCGAGACTATGTCCCCAAACCCCCCACCCGACCCCCCTGGAACTATGTCCCCAATCCCGAAAGCTGACCCACGACCCACCCCGAGACTATGTCCCCAAACCCGCCACCCGACCCCCGAACCCACGGAGCCCCCCGAGACTATGTCCCTAAACCCGACCCCCGACCCACCCCGAGACTATGTCCCCAAACCTGCCACCCGACCCCCGACACCAACGAGACTATGTCCCCAAACCCGCCATCCGAAAACCGAACCCCCGAGACTATGTCACTAAACCCGCCATTCGAAAAACCGAACCCCCGAGACTATGTCACTAAACCCCGCCACCCCGACCACCGACCCCCCTCAGACTATATCCACAAACCCGACACCTGACCCCCGTCCCCCCCGCCCCCCCGAGACTATGTCCGCAAACCCGCCACCTGACCCCGCCAACCCCCCAAAGAGGACTATGTCCCCAAACCCGCCACCCGACCCCTCTGAGACTATGTCCCCAATCCCGAA
The DNA here is from genome assembly GCA_026770705.1 of Isurus oxyrinchus. NCBI lineage: Eukaryota > Metazoa > Chordata > Chondrichthyes > Lamniformes > Lamnidae > Isurus > Isurus oxyrinchus. Next base: position 35,081 of record JANJGN010004147.1, read on the forward strand.
AGCTGACCCACGACCCACCCCAAGACTATGTCCCCAAACCCGCCACCCGACCCCCCGAACCCCCCCCGAGACTATGTCCCTAAACCCGCCACCCGACCCCCCGACCCACCCCGAGACTATGTCCGGAAACCAGCCTCCTGACCCCCCGAACACCCAACCCCCCCGAGCCTATGTCCCCAAACCTGCCACCCGACCCTCGAACCCCCTAAGACTATGTCCCCAAACCCACCACCCAACAGCCGACCCCTCCGAACCACCCGAGACTATGTCCCAAAACCAGTCACCCGAAACCCCCGACACCCCCGAGACTATGTCCCCCAAACCCGAAACCGAACCCCCGACCCCCCCGAGACTATGTCCCCAAACCCGCCACCTGAACCCCGACCCCCCGATAATATGTCCCCAAACCCGCTACCCGAACCCCTACCCACCCCGAGACTATGTCCGCAAACCTGCTACCCCGACCCCCGAACCCACCAACCCCCCCCTGAGATTATGTCCCCAAACCCGCCACCCGACCCCTGACCCCCCAACGAGACTATGTCCCCAAACCCGCCACCCGACCCCCGACACCCCCGACCCACCCACGAGACTCTGTCCCTAAACCCGCCGCCCGACCACCGACCCCCCCCGAAACCCACCGAGACTACGTCCCCAAACCCGCCACCCGACCCCCCGGCCCCCCCCACGAGACTCTGTCCCTAAACCCGCAGCCCGACCACCGACCCCCCCCGAAACCCACCGAGACTATGTCCCCAAACCTGCCACCTGACCCCCGACACCCCCGAGACTACGTCCCCAAACCCGCCACCCGACCCCTGACCCCCCAACGAGACTATGTCCCCAAACCCGCCACCCGACCCCCGTCCCCCCAACTTACCCGACCCCCCCCGAGACTATGTTCCCAAACCCGCAATCCGACCTCCCCAACCCCCCCGAGACTATGTCCCCAAACCCACCACCTGACCCCCCGAGCCACCCCGAGACTATGTCCCTAAACCCGCCACCCGACCACCGACCCACCTGACCCCCCCCTGAGACTATGTCC
>JANJGN010004148.1:0-5000 GCA_026770705.1 Isurus oxyrinchus
CTCAGAGAGAGAGAGAGACGCACAGAGAGAGAGAGACGCACAGAGAGACACAGAGCGAGAGAGAGAGAGATGCACAGAGAGAAACGCACACAGAGAGAGAGAGACGCTCAGAGAGAGAGAGACACAGAGAGAGAGAGAGAGACGCTCAGAGAGAGAGAGAGACACACAGATAGAGAGAGACGCACAGAGAGACACAGAGAGAGAGAGAGAGAGACCCTCAGAGAGAGAGAGAGACGCACAGAGAGAGAGAGACGCACAGAGAGAGAGAGATGCACAGAGAGAGAGAGAGACGCACACAGAGAGAGAGAGATGCACAGAGGAGAGAGAGAGTGAGACGCACACAGAGAGAGAGACACACAGAGAGAGAGAGAGATGCACAGAGAGAGAGACACAGACAGAGAGGGAGACGCACTGAGATGGAGAGACGCACAGAGAGAGGGAGACACACAGAGATACGCACAGAGAGAGAGATAGAGAGACGAACACAGAGAGAGAGAGAGACGCACACAGAGAGAGAGATGAGCACAGAGAGAGAGATAGAGAGACCAATAGAGAGAGAGACGCACACACACAGAGATGCACAGAGAGAGAGAGAGAGACGCACAGAGAGAGAGATAGAGAGACGCATAGAGAGAGAGAGACGCACACACACAGAGATGCACAGAGTGAGAGAGAGACACACACAGAGAGAGAGATAGAGACACACAGAGAGAAAGAGACGCACAGAGAGAGAGAGAGAGACGCACACAGAGAGAGAGAGAGGACGCACACAGAGAGACGAGAGAGACGCACACAGAAAGAGAGAGAGACGCACAGCGAGAGAGAGAGACGCTCAGAGAGAGAGAGATGCACAGAGAGAGAGAGAGACGCTCAGAGAGAGAGAGATGCACAGAGACAGAGAGAGAGACGCACAGAGAGAGAGAGACGCATAGAGAGAGGGAGAGATGCACAGAGAGAGAGAGAGACGCACAGAGAGAGAGAGAGAGAGACACACACAGAGAGAGAGAGATGCACAGAGAGGGAGAGAGAGAGACGCACAGAGAGAGAGAGACGCACAGAGAGAGAGAGACGCTCAGAGAGAGAGAGATGCACAGAGAGAGAGAGAGACGCTCAGAGAGAGAGAGATGCACAGAGACAGAGAGAGAGACGCACAGAGAGAGAGAGAGACGCATAGAGAGAGGGAGAGATGCACAGAGAGAGAGAGAGACGCACAGAGAGAGAGAGAGAGAGACACACACAGAGAGAGAGAGATGCACAGAGAGGGAGAGAGAGAGACGCACAGCGAGAGAGTGGACACAGAGAGAGAGAGAGAGACGCACAGAGAGAGAGACGCTCAGAGAGAGGGAGACGCTCAGAGAGAGAGAGAGAGAGAGACGCACAGAGAGAGAGAGACGCACAGAGAGAGAGAGAGACGCACAGAGAGAGAGAGAGAGACACACACAGAGAGAGAGAGAGAGAGACGCACAGAGAGAGAGAGAGACGCACAGAGAGAGAGAGAGAGACACACACACAGAGAGAGAGAGAGAGAGACGCACAGAGAGGGAGAGAGAGAGACGCACAGAGAGGGGAGAGAGAGAGACGCACAGCGAGAGAGTGACACAGAGAGAGAGAGAGAGACGTTCAGAGAGAGAGAGAGACGCACAGAGAGAGAGAGAGACGCTCAGAGAGAGAGAGAGACGCACAGAGAGAGAGAGACGCACAGAGAGAGAGAGACGCACAGAGAGAGAGAGACGCACAGAGAGAGAGAGAGAGACACACACAGAGAGACACACAGCGAGAGAGAGAGAGATGCACAGAGAGAGAGAGACGCACACAGAGAGAGAGAGACGCACAGAGAGAGAGAGAGACGCACACAGAGAGAGAGAGAGATGCACAGAGATAGAGTGAGATGCTCAGAGAGAGAGAGAGACGCACAAAGAGAGAGAGAGACGCACACAGAGAGAGAGAGACGCTCAGAGAGAGAGAGACACAGAGAGAGAGAGAGAGACGCTCAGAGAGAGAGAGACGCTCAGAGAGAGAGAGACGCACAGATAGAGAGAGACGCACAGAGAGACACAGAGAGAGAGAGAGAGAGAGACGCTCAGAGAGAGAGAGAGACGCTCAGAGAGAGACAGACGCACAGAGAGAGAGAGAGACGCACAGAGAGACGCACAGAGAGAGAGAGAGAGACGCTCAGAGAGAGAGAGAGACGCTCAGAGAGAGAGAGAGACGCTCAGAGAGAGAGAGACGCACAGAGAGAGAGAGAGACGCACAGAGAGACGCTCAGAGAGAGAGAGAGACGCTCAGAGAGAGAGAGAGACGCTCAGAGAGAGAGAGATGCACAGAGAGAGAGAGAGACGCACAGAGAGAGAGAGAGAGACGCACAGAGAGAGAGAGACGCACACAGAGAGAGAGAGATGCACAGAGAGAGAGAGAGTGAGACGCACACAGAGAGAGAGACACACACAGAGAGAGAGACACAGACAGAGAGGGAGATGCACTGAGATGGAGAGACGCACAGAGAGAGGGAGACACACAGAGATACGCAAAGAGAGAGAGATAGAGAGACGAACACAGAGAGAGAGAGAGACGCACACAGAGACAGAGCGAGAGACGCACACAGAGAGAGAGATGAGCACGGAGAGAGAGATAGAGAGACCAATAGAGAGAGAGACGCACACAAACAGAGATGCACAGAGAGAGAGAGAGAGACGCACAGAGAGAGAGATAGAGAGACGCATAGAGAGAGAGAGAGACGCACACACACAGAGATGCACACAGAGAGAGAGAGAGACGCACACAGAGAGAGAGAGAGAGACGCACACAGAGAGAGAGAGAGACGCACAGAGAGAGAGAGACGCACAGCGAGAGAGAGAGACGCACAGAGAGAGAGAGTGACGCACAGAGAGAGAGAGAGAGACGCTCAGAGAGAGAGAGATGCACAGAGACAGAGAGACGCACAGAGAGAGAGAGAGAGACGCTCAGAGAGAGAGAGACGCACAGAGAGAGAGAGACGCACAGAGAGAGAGAGAGTCGCACAGAGAGAGAGAGAGACGCATAGAGAGAGGGAGAGATGCACAGAGAGTGAGAGAGACGCACAGAGAGAGAGAGATGCTCAGAGAGAGAGAGAGAGAGAGAGACGCTCAGAGAGAGAGAAACGCACATAGAGAGAGAGAGAGAGACGCACAGAGAGAGAGATAGAGAGATGCATAGAGAGAGAGACGCACACACACAGAGATGCACCGAGTGAGAGAGAGACACACACAGAGAGAGAGAGAGAGAGAGACGCACAGAGAGAGAGAGAGAAGCTTAGAGAGAGAGAGAGACGCACAGAGAGAGAGAGAGAGAGACGCACACAGAGAGAGAGAGAGACGCACAGAGAGAGAGAGAGAGAGACGCTCAGAGAGAGAGAGATGCACAGAAAGAGAGAGAGATGCTCAGAGAGAGACAGAGAGAGAGAGAGACGCACAGAGAGAGAGAGATGCTCAGAGAGAGAGAGAGAGAGACGCTCAGAGAGAGAAACGCACAGAGAGAGAGAGAGAGACGCATAGAGAGAGAGAGACGCACACACACAGAGATGCACAGAGTGAGAGAGAGACAAACACACACAGAGATTTAGAGACACGCATAGAGAGAGAGAGACGCACACAGAGAGAGAGAGAGAGACGCACAGAGAGAGAGAGAGAAGCTAAGAGAGAGAGAGAGACGCACAGAGAGAGAGAGAGACGCTAAGAGAGAGAGAGAGACGCACAGAGAGAGAGAGACGCACAGAGAGAGAGAGACGCACAGAGAGACACACAGCGAGAGAGAGAGAGACGCACAGAGAGAGAGACACACAGAGAGAGAGAGACGCACAGAGAGAGAGAGATGCACAGAGAGAGAGACACACACAGAGAGAGACTCACAGAGAGAGAGAGATGCACAGAGAGAGAGAGAGACGCACACAGAGAGAGAGAGAGATGCACAGAGATAGAGTGAGATGCACAGAGAGAGAGAGAGATGCACAAAGAGAGAGAGAGACGCTCAGAGAGAGAGAGAGATGCACAGAGATAGAGTGAGATGCACAGAGAGAGAGAGAGACGCTCAGAGAGAGAGATACGCTCAGAGAGACACAGAGAGAGAGACGCTCAGAGAGAGAGATAGAGAGACCAATAGAGAGAGAGACGCACACACACAGAGATGCACAGAGAGAGAGAGTGAGACGCACAGAGAGAGAGATAGAGAGACGCATAGAGAGAGAGACGCACAGAGAGAGAGAGACGCTCAGAGAGATAGAGAGATGCTCAGAGAGAGAGAGACGCACAGAGAGAGAGAGACGCACAGAGAGAGAGAGAGACGCACAGAGAGAGAGAGAGAGAGACACACAGAGAGAGAGAGAGACGCACAGAGAGGGAGAGAGAGAGACGCACAGCGAGAGAGTGACACAGAGAGAGAGAGACGCTCAGAGAGAGAGAGAGACGCTCAGAGAGAGAGAGAGACGCTCAGAGAGAGAGAGACGCACAGAGAGAGAGAGACGCACAGAGAGAGACGCACAGAGAGACACACAGCGAGAGAGAGAGAGATGCACAGAGAGAGAGAGACGCACAGAGAGAGAGAGAGACGCACAGAGAGAGAGAGAGACGCACACAGAGAGATGCACAGAGAGAGAGAGACACAGAGAGAGAGAGAGACGCACAGAGAGACGCACAGAGAGAGAGAGAGAGACGCACAGAGAGAGAGACGCACAGAGAGAGAGAGAGAGACGCTTAGAGAGACAGAGACGCACAGAGAGAGAGAGACGCACAGAGAGAGAGAGACGCAGAGAGAGAGAGACGCACACAGAGAGAGAGAGACGCTCAGAGAGAGAGAGACGCACAGAGAGAGAGAGAGACGCACACAGAGAGAGAGAGAGACGCACACAGAGAGAGAGAGACGCTCAGAGAGAGAGAGACGCACAGAGAGAGAGAGAGACGCACAGAGAGAGAGAGAGAGACGGTCAGAGAGAGAGAAGCACAGAGAGAGCCGCTCAGAGAGGCACAGAG
>JANJGN010004148.1:10000-36110 GCA_026770705.1 Isurus oxyrinchus
GAGAGACGCACAAAGAGAGAGAGAGACGCTCAGAGAGAGAGAGACGCACAGAGAGAGAGAGACGCACAGAGAGAGAGAGAGACGCACAGAGAGAGAGATACGCTCAGAGAGACACAGAGAGAGAGACGCTCAGAGAGAGAGATAGAGAGACCAATAGAGAGAGAGACGCACACACACAGAGATGCACAGAGAGAGATAGAGAGATGCATAGAGAGAGAGACGCACAGAGAGAGAGAGACGCTCAGAGAGATAGAGAGATGCTCAGAGAGAGAGAGACGCACAGAGAGAGAGAGACGCACAGAGAGAGAGAGAGACGCACAGAGAGAGAGAGAGAGAGACACACAGAGAGAGAGAGAGACGCACAGAGAGGGAGAGAGAGAGACGCACAGCGAGAGAGTGACACAGAGAGAGAGAGACGCTCAGAGAGAGAGAGAGACGCTCAGAGAGAGAGAGACGCACAGAGAGAGAGAGACGCACAGAGAGAGAGAGACGCACAGAGAGACACACAGCGAGAGAGAGAGAGATGCACAGAGAGAGAGAGACGCACAGAGAGAGAGAGAGACGCACACAGAGAGAGAGAGAGACGCACACAGAGAGAGAGAGACGCTCAGAGAGAGACACAGAGAGAGAGAGAGAGACGCTCAGAGAGAGAGAGACACACAGAGAGAGAGAGACGCTCAGAGAGAGAGAGACGCACAGAGAGACACAGAGAGAGAGAGAGACGCTCAGAGAGAGAGAGACACACAGAGAGACACAGAGAGAGAGAGAGAGAGACGCTCAGAGAGAGAGAGAGACGCTCAGAGAGAGAGAGACGCACAGAGAGAGAGAGACGCACAGAGAGACGCACAGAGAGAGACGCTCAGAGAGAGAGAGAGACGCTCAGAGAGAGAGAGAGACGCTCAGAGAGAGACACAGAGAGAGAGAGAGAGACGCTCAGAGAGAGAGAGACACACAGAGAGAGAGATACGCTCAGAGAGAGAGAGACGCACAGAGAGACACAGAGAGAGAGAGAGACGCTCAGAGAGAGAGAGACACACAGAGAGACACAGAGAGAGAGAGAGAGAGACGCTCAGAGAGAGAGAGAGACGCTCAGAGAGAGAGAGACGCACAGAGAGAGAGAGAGACGCACAGAGAGACGCACAGAGAGAGACGCTCAGAGAGAGAGAGAGACGCTCAGAGAGAGAGAGACGCACAGAGAGAGAGAGAGACGCACAGAGAGACGCACAGAGAGAGAGACGCTCAGAGAGAGAGAGACGCTCAGAGAGAGAGAGATGCACAGAGAGAGAGAGAGACACATAGAGAGAGGGAGAGATGCACAGAGAGTGAGAGAGACGCACAGAGAGAGAGAGACGCACAGAGAGAGAGAGATGCTCAGAGAGAGAGAGAGAGAGAGACGCACAGAGAGAGAGAGAGAGAGACGCTCAGAGAGAGAGAAACGCACAGAGAGAGAGAGAGAGAGACGCACAGAGAGAGAGATAGAGAGATGCATAGAGAGAGAGAGACGCACACACACAGAGATGCACCGAGTGAGAGAGAGACACACACAGAGAGAGATTTAGAGGCACACATAGAGAGAGAGAGACGCACAGAGAGAGAGAGAGAGAGACGCACAGAGAGAGAGAGAGAAGCTTAGAGAGAGAGAGAGACGCACAGAGAGAGAGAGAGAGAGACGCACACAGAGAGAGAGAGAGACGCACAGAGAGAGAGAGAGAGACGCTCAGAGAGAGAGAGACGCACAGAGAGAGAGAGAGACGCTCAGAGAGACACAGAGAGAGAGAGAGACGCACAGAGAGAGAGAGATGCTCAGAGAGAGAGAGAGAGAGAGACGCTCAGAGAGAGAAACGCACAGAGAGAGAGAGAGACGCATAGAGAGAGAGAGACGCACACACACAGAGATGCACAGAGTGAGAGAGAGACACACACACACAGATATTTAGAGACACGCATAGAGAGAGAGAGACGCACATAGAGAGAGAGAGAAGTTTAGAGAGAGAGAGAGACGCACAGAGAGAGAGAGAGAGAGACGCTCAGAGAGACACAGAGAGAGAGACGCTCAGAGAGAGAGATAGGGAGACCAATAGAGAGAGAGACACACACACACAGAGATGCACAGAGAGAGAGAGAGAGACGCACAGAGAGAGAGATAGAGAGATGCATAGAGAGAGAGAGAGACGCACAGAGAGAGAGAGACGCTCAGAGAGAGAGAGAGACGCTCAGAGAGAGAGAGACGCACAGAGAGAGAGAGACGCACAGAGAGAGAGAGAGACGCACAGAGAGAGAGAGAGAGAGACACACAGAGAGAGAGAGGCGCACAGAGAGGGAGAGAGAGAGACGCACAGCGAGAGAGTGACACAGAGAGAGAGAGAGAGACGCTCAGAGAGAGAGAGAGACGCACAGAGAGAGAGAGAGACGCTCAGAGAGAGAGAGACGCACAGAGAGAGAGAGACGCACAGAGAGAGAGAGAGACGCACACAGAGAGAGAGAGAGATGCACAGAGATAGAGTGAGATGCACAGAGAGAGAGAGAGACGCACACAGAGAGAGAGAGAGACGCACACAGAGAGAGAGAGACGCTCAGAGAGAGAGAGACACAGAGAGAGAGAGAGAGACGCTCAGAGAGAGAGAGACACACAGAGAGAGAGAGACGCTCAGAGAGAGAGAGACGCACAGAGAGAGAGAGACACACAGAGAGAGAGAGACGCTCAGAGAGAGAGAGACGCACAGAGAGACACAGAGAGAGAGAGAGAGAGACGCTCAGAGAGAGAGAGAGACGCTCAGAGAGAGAGAGACGCACAGAGAGAGAGAGAGACGCACAGAGAGACGCTCAGAGAGAGAGAGAGACGCTCAGAGAGAGAGAGAGACGCACAGAGAGACGCACAGAGTGAGAGAAGCTCAGAGAGAGAGAGACGCTCAGAGAGAGAGAGATGCACAGAGAGAGAGAGACGCACAGAGAGAGAGAGATGCACAGAGAGAGAGAGAGACGCACAGAGAGAGAGAGAGACGCATAGAGAGAGGGAGAGATGCACACAGAGAGAGAGAGACGCACAGAGAGAGAGAGATGCTCAGAGAGAGAGAGAGAGAGAGAGAGACGCTCAGAGAGAGAGAAACGCACAGAGAGAGAGAGAGAGAGACGCACAGAGAGAGAGATAGAGAGACCAATAGAGAGAGAGACATACACACACAGAGATGCACAGAGAGAGAGAGAGAGACGCACAGAGAGAGAGATAGAGAGACGCATAGAGAGAGAGAGAGACGCACAGAGAGAGAGAGACGCTCAGAGAGAGAGAGAGACGCTCAGAGAGAGAGAGACGCACAGAGAGAGAGAGAGACGCACAGAGAGAGAGAGAGACGCACAGAGAGAGAGAGAGAGAGACACACAGAGAGAGAGAGAGACGCACAGAGAGGGAGAGAGAGAGACGCACAGCGAGAGAGTGACACAGAGAGAGAGAGAGAGACGCTCAGAGAGAGAGAGAGACACACACAGAGAGAGAGAGACGCACAGAGAGAGAGAGACGCACAGAGAGAGAGAGAGACGCACACAGAGAGAGAGAGAGATGCACAGAGATAGAGTGAGATGCACAGAGAGAGAGAGAGACGCACACAGAGAGAGAGAGAGACGCACACAGAGAGAGAGAGACGCTCAGAGAGAGAGAGACACAGAGAGAGAGAGAGAGACGCTCAGAGAGAGAGAGAGACACACAGAGAGAGAGAGACGCTCAGAGAGAGAGAGACGCACAGAGAGACACAGAGAGAGAGAGAGAGAGACGCTCAGAGAGAGAGAGAGACGCTCAGAGAGAGAGAGACGCACAGAGAGAGAGAGAGACGCACAGAGAGACGCACAGAGAGAGAGAGACGCTCAGAGAGAGAGAGAGACGCTCAGAGAGAGAGAGACGCACAGAGAGAGAGAGAGACGCACAGAGAGACGCACAGAGAGAGAGAGAGACGCTCAGAGAGAGAGAGATGCACAGAGAGAGAGAGTGAGACGCACACAGAGAGAGAGACACACACAGAGAGAGAGAGGTGCACAGAGAGAGAGAGAGTGAGACGCACACAGAGAGAGAGACACACACATAGAGATAGAGATGCACAGAGAGAGAGACACAGACAGAGAGGGAGACGCACTGAGATGGAGAGACGCACAGAGAGAGGGAGACACACAGAGATACGCACAGAGAGAGAGATAGAGAGACGAACACAGAGAGAGAGAGAGACGTACACAGAGAGAGAGAGAGACGCACACAGAGAGAGAGATGAGCACAGAGAGAGAGATAGAGAGACCAATAAAGAGAGAGACGCACACACACAGAGATGCACAGAGAGAGAGAGAGAGACGCACAGAGAGAGAGATAGAGAGACGCATAGAGAGAGAGACGCACACACACAGAGATGCACAGAGAGAGAGAGAGAGATGCACAGAGAGAGAGATAGAGACACTCATGGAGAGAGAGACGCACACAGAGAGAGAGAGAGACGCACACAGAGAGAGAGAGAGACGCACAGAGAGAGAGAGAGACGCACAGAGAGAGAGAGAGAGAGACGCACAGCGAGAGAGAGAGACGCACAGAGAGAGAGAGTGACGCACAGAGAGAGAGAGACGCTCAGAGAGAGAGAGAGACGCTCACAGAGAGAGAGAGAGAGACGCACACAGAGAGAGAGAGAGACGCACAGAGAGAGAGATAGAGAGACCAATAGAGAGAGAGACGCACACACACAGAGATGCACAGAGAGAGAGAGACGCACAGAGAGAGAGATAGAGAGACGCATAGAGAGAGAGAGAGACGCACACACACAGAGATGCACAGAGAGAGAGAGAGAGACGCACAGAGAGAGAGATAGAGACACTCATGGAGAGAGAGAGAGACGCACAGAGAGAGAGAGAGAGACGCACAGCGAGAGAGAGAGACGCACAGAGAGAGAGAGAGACGCACAGAGAGAGAGAGTGACGCACAGAGAGAGAGAGTGACGCACAGAGAGAGAGAGAGACGCTCAGAGAGAGAGAGAGACGCACAGAGAGAGAGAGAGACGCTCAGAGAGAGAGAGACGCACAGAGAGAGAGAGAGACGCACAGAGAGAGAGAGACGCTCAGAGAGAGAGAGACGCACAGAGAGAGAGAGACGCTCAGAGAGAGAGAGAGACGCACAGAGAGAGAGAGACGCTCAGAGAGAGAGAGACGCACAGAGAGAGAGACGCACAGAGAGAGAGAGACGCACAGAGAGAGAGAGATGCACAGAGAGAGAGACGCACAGAGAGAGAGAGACGCACAGAGAGAGAGAGATGCACAGAGAGAGAGAGAGACGCACAGAGAGAGAGAGACGCATAGAGAGAGGGAGAGATGCACAGAGAGTGAGAGAGACGCACAGAGAGAGAGAGACGCACAGAGAGAGAGAGATGCTCAGAGAGAGAGAGAGAGAGAGAGAGACGCTCAGAGAGAGAGAAACGCACAGAGAGATAGAGAGAGAGAGACGCAGAGAGAGAGAGATAGAGAGATGCATAGAGAGAGAGAGACGCACACACACAGAGATGCACAGAGTGAGAGAGAGACACACACAGAGAGAGATTTAGAGGCACACATAGAGAGAGAGAGACGCACAGAGAGAGAGAGAGACGCTCAGAGAAAGAGAGACGCACAGAGAGAGAGAGACGCTCAGAGAGACACAGAGAGAGAGTGAGACGCACAGAGAGAGAGAGACGCTCAGAGAGACACAGAGAGAGAGACGCTCAGAGAGAGAGCGACGCTCAGAGAGAGAGCGACGCTCAGAGAGAGAGAGACGCACAGATAGAGAGAGAGACGCACAGAGAGAGAGAGACGCATAGAGAGGGAGAGAGAGACAGAGAGAGAGACGCTCAGAGAGAGAGAGAGACACTCAGAGAGAGAGAGTCGCACAGAGAGAGAGAGACGCACAGAGAGACGCACAGAGAGAGAGAGAGAGACGCACAGAGAGAGAGAGACGCTCAGAGAGAGAGAGAGACGCACAGAGAGAGAGATAGAGAGACCAATAGAGAGAGAGACGCACACACACAGAGATGCACAGAGAGAGAGAGAGAGACGCACAGAGAGAGAGATAGAGAGACGCATAGAGAGAGAGAGAGACGCACAGAGAGAGAGAGACGCTCAGAGAGAGAGAGACGCACAGAGAGAGAGAGAGACGCACAGAGAGAGAGAGAGAGAGAGAGACGCACAGAGAGAGAGATAGAGAGACGCATAGAGAGAGAGAGACGCATACACACAGAGATGCACAGAGTGAGAGAGAGACACACACACAGAGAGATTTAGAGACACACATAGAGAGAGAGAGACGCACAGAGAGAGAGAGAGAGAGACGCACAGAGAGAGAGAGAGACGCTCAGAGAGAGAGAAACGCACAGAGAGAGAGAGAGAGAGAGAGACGCACAGAGAGAGAGAGAGAAGCTGAGAGAGAGAGAGAGACGCACAGAGAGAGAGAGAGACGCTCAGAGAGAGAGAGAGACGCACAGAGAGAGAGAGAGACGCACAGAGAGAGAGAGAGACGCTCAGAGAGAGAGAGAGACGCTCAGAGAGAGAGAGACGCACAGAGAGAGAGAGAGACGCTCAGAGAGAGAGAGACGCTCAGAGAGAGAGACGCACTGATAGAGAGAGATGCACAGATAGAGAGAGACGCACAGAGAGGGAGAGAGAGAGAGAGAGACGCTCAGAGAGAGAGAGAGACGCTCAGAGAGAGAGAGACGCACAGAGAGAGAGAGACGCACAGAGAGACGCACAGAGAGAGAGAGAGAGAGACGCTCAGAGAGAGAGACGCTCAGAGAGAGAGAGAGACGCACAGAGAGAGAGAGAGACGCACAGAGAGAGAGAGAGATGCACAGAGAGAGAGAGAGTGAGACGCACACAGAGAGAGAGACACACAGAGAGAGAGAGAGATGCACAGAGAGAGAGACACAGACAGAGAGGGAGATGCACTGAGATGGAGAGATGCACAGAGAGAGGGAGACACACAGAGATACGCACAGAGAGAGAGATAGAGAGACGAACACAGAGAGAGAGAGAGACGCACACAGAGACAGAGCGAGAGACGCACACAGAGAGAGAGAGAGAGACGCACACAGAGAGAGAGAGAGACGCACACAGAGAGAGAGATGAGCACAGAGAGAGAGATAGAGAGACCAATAGAGAGAGAGACGCACACACACAGAGATGCACAGAGAGAGAGAGTGAGACGCACAGAGAGAGAGATAGAGAGACGCATAGAGAGAGAGAGAGACTCACACAGAGAGAGAGAGAGACGCACACAGAGAGAGAGAGAGACGCACACAGAGAGAGAGATGAGCACAGAGAGAGAGATAGAGAGACCAATAGAGAGAGAGACGCACACACACAGAGATGCACAGAGAAATAGAGAGAGACGCACAGAGAGAGAGATAGAGAGACGCATAGAGAGAGAGAGAGACTCACACACACAGAGATGCACAGAGAGAGAGAGAGAGACGCACAGAGAGAGAGATAGAGACACTCAGAGAGAGAGAGATGCACAGAAAGAGAGAGAGATGCTCAGAGAGAGACAGAGAGAGAGAGAGACGCACAGAGAGAGAGAGATGCTCAGAGAGAGAGAGAGAGAGACGCTCAGAGAGAGAAACGCACAGAGAGAGAGAGAGAGACGCATAGAGAGAGAGAGACGCACACACACAGAGATGCACAGAGTGAGAGAGAGACAAACACACACAGAGATTTAGAGACACGCATAGAGAGAGAGAGACGCACACAGAGAGAGAGAGAGAGACTCACAGAGAGAGAGAGAGAAGCTTAGAGAGAGAGAGAGACGCACAGAGAGAGAGAGAGACGCTCAGAGAGAGAGAGAGACGCACAGAGAGAGAGAGACGCACAGAGAGAGAGAGACGCACAGAGAGAGAGAGACGCACAGAGAGACACACAGCGAGAGAGAGAGAGATGCACAGAGAGAGAGACACACACAGAGAGAGAGAGACGCACAGAGAGAGAGAGATGCACAGAGAGAGAGAGAGACGCACACAGAGAGAGAGAGAGATGCACAGAGATAGAGTGAGATGCACAGAGAGAGAGAGAGACGCACAAAGAGAGAGAGAGACGCTCAGAGAGAGAGAGAGAGATGCACAGAGATAGAGTGAGATGCACAGAGAGAGAGAGAGACGCACAAAGAGAGAGAGAGACGCTCAGAGAGAGAGAGACGCACAGAGAGAGAGAGACGCTCAGAGAGAGAGAGAGAGATGCACAGAGATAGAGTGAGACGCACAGAGAGAGAGAGAGAGAGACGCATAGAGAGAGAGATGCACAGAGAGAGAGAGACGCTCAGAGAGAGAGAGAGATGCTCAGAGAGAGAGAGACGCACAGAGAGAGAGAGACGCACAGAGAGAGAGAGAGACGCTCAGAGAGAGAGAGACAAACAGAGAGACAGAGAGAGAGAGAGAGAGACGCTCAGAGAGAGAGAGAGAGACGCTCAGAGAGAGAGAGACGCACAGAGAGAGAGAGAGACGCACAGAGAGACGCACAGAGAGAGACGCTCAGAGAGAGAGAGAGACGCTCAGAGAGAGAGAGACGCACAGAGAGAGAGAGACGCACAGAGAGACGCACAGAGAGAGAGAGACGCTCAGAGAGAGAGAGAGACGCTCAGAGAGAGAGAGACGCACAGAGAGAGAGAGAGACGCACAGAGAGACGCACAGAGAGAGAGAAGCTCAGAGAGAGAGAGACGCTCAGAGAGAGAGAGAGACGCTCAGAGAGAGAGAGATGCACAGAGAGAGAGAGTGAGACGCACACAGAGAGAGAGACACACACAGAGAGAGAGAGGTGCACAGAGAGAGAGAGAGTGAGACGCACACAGAGAGAGAGACACACACATAGAGATAGAGATGCACAGAGAGAGAGACACAGACAGAGAGGGAGACGCACTGAGATGGAGAGACGCACAGAGAGAGGGAGACACACAGAGATACGCACAGAGAGAGAGATAGAGAGACGAACACAGAGAGAGAGAGAGACGCACACAGAGAGAGAGAGAGACGCACACAGAGAGAGAGATGAGCACAGAGAGAGAGATAGAGAGACCAATAGAGAGAGAGACGCACACACACAGAGATGCACAGAGAGAGAGAGAGAGACGCACAGAGAGAGAGATAGAGAGACGCATAGAGAGAGAGACGCACACACACAGAGATGCACAGAGAGAGAGAGAGAGATGCACAGAGAGAGAGATAGAGACACTCATGGAGAGAGAGACGCACACAGAGAGAGAGAGAGACGCACACAGAGAGAGAGAGAGACGCACAGAGAGAGAGATAGAGAGACCAATAGAGAGAGAGACGCACACACACAGAGATTCACAGAGAGAGAGAGACGCACAGAGAGAGAGATAGAGAGACGCATAGAGAGAGAGAGAGACGCACACACACAGAGATGCACAGAGAGAGAGAGAGAGACGCACAGAGAGAGAGATAGAGACACTCATGGAGAGAGAGAGAGACGCACAGAGAGAGAGAGAGAGACGCACAGCGAGAGAGAGAGACGCACAGAGAGAGAGAGAGACGCACAGAGAGAGAGAGTGACGCACAGAGAGAGAGAGTGACGCTCAGAGAGAGAGAGACACACAGAGAGAGAGAGAGACGCTCAGAAAGAGAGAGATGCACAGAGGCAGAGAGACGCACAGAGAGAGAGAGAGAGACGCTCAGAGAGAGAGAGAGACGCTCAGAGAGAGAGAGAGACGCTCAGAGAGAGAGACGCACAGAGAGAGAGAGAGACGCACAGAGAGAGAGAGACGCTCAGAGAGAGAGAGACGCACAGAGAGAGAGAGAGACGCACAGAGAGAGAGAGACGCTCAGAGAGAGAGAGACGCACAGAGAGAGAGAGAGACGCTCAGAGAGAGAGAGAGACGCACAGAGAGAGAGAGACGCTCAGAGAGAGAGAGACGCACAGAGAGAGAGAGATGCACAGAGAGAGAGAGAGACGCACAGAGAGAGAGAGAGATACGCTCAGAGAGAGAGAGATGCACAGAGAGAGAGAGACGCACAGAGAGAGAGAGATGCACAGAGAGAGAGAGAGACGCACAGAGAGAGAGAGACGCATAGAGAGAGGGAGAGATGCACAGAGAGTGAGAGAGACGCACAGAGAGAGAGAGACGCACAGAGAGAGAGAGATGCTCAGAGAGAGAGAGAGAGAGAGAGAGAGAGACGCTCAGAGAGAGAGAAACGCACAGAGAGATAGAGAGAGAGAGACGCAGAGAGAGAGAGATAGAGAGATGCATAGAGAGAGAGAGACGCACACACACAGAGATGCACAGAGTGAGAGAGAGACACACACAGAGAGAGATTTAGAGGCACACATAGAGAGAGAGAGACGCACACAGAGAGAGAGACGCACAGAGAGAGAGAGAAAGAGATGCACACAGAGAGAGAGAGAGACGCACAGAGAGAGAGAGAGACGCTCAGAGAAAGAGAGACGCACAGAGAGAGAGAGACGCTCAGAGAGACACAGAGAGAGAGTGAGACGCACAGAGAGAGAGAGACGCTCAGAGAGACACAGAGAGAGAGACGCTCAGAGAGAGAGATGCTCAGAGAGAGAGCGACGCTCAGAGAGAGAGAGACGCACAGATAGAGAGAGACGCACAGAGAGGGAGAGAGAGACAGAGAGAGAGATGCTCAGAGAGAGAGAGAGACACTCAGAGAGAGAGAGTCGCACAGAGAGAGAGAGACGCACAGAGAGACGCACAGAGAGAGAGAGAGAGACGCACAGAGAGAGAGAGACGCTCAGAGAGAGAGAGAGACGCACAGAGAGAGAGATAGAGAGACCAATAGAGAGAGAGAGACGCACACACACAGAGATGCACAGAGAGAGAGAGAGAGACGCACAGAGAGAGAGATAGAGAGACGCATAGAGAGAGAGAGAGACGCACACACACAGAGATGCACAGAGAGAGAGAGAGAGACGCACAGAGAGAGAGATAGAGAGACGCATAGAGAGAGAGAGAGACGCACAGAGAGAGAGAGAGACGCTCAGAGAGAGAGAGAGACGCTCAGAGAGAGAGAGAGACGCTCAGAGAGAGAGACGCACAGAGAGAGAGAGACGCACAGAGAGAGAGAGAGACGCACAGAGAGAGAGAGAGATGCACAGAGAGAGATGCACAGAGAGAGAGAGAGAGAGAGACGCTCAGAGAGAGAGAGAGACGCACAGAGAGAGAGAGAGATGCACAGAGAGAGAGACACAGAGAGACAGACAGGGAGATGCACAGAGAGAGAGAGAGAGAGACGCACAGAGAGAGAGATAGAGAGACGCATAGAGAGAGAGAGACGCACACACACAGAGATGCACAGAGTGAGAGAGAGACACACACACAGAGAGATTTAGAGACACACATAGAGAGAGAGAGACGCACAGAGAGAGAGAGAGAGAGACGCACAGAGAGAGAGAGAGAAGCTGAGAGAGAGAGAGAGACGCACAGAGAGAGAGAGAGACGCACAGAGAGACGCACAGAGAGAGAGAGAGTGAGACACACAGAGAGAGAGAGAGAGACGCACACAGAGAGAGAGAGAGACGCACAGAGAGAGAGAGAGACGCTCAGAGAGAGAGAGAGACGCTCAGAGAGAGAGAGACGCTCAGAGAGACACAGAGAGAGAGACACTCAGAGAGAGAGACGCTCAGAGAGAGAGAGACGCACAGAGAGAGAGAGACGCACAGAGAGAGAGAGACGCTCAGAGAGAGAGAGACGCACAGAGAGAGAGAGACGCTCAGAGAGAGAGAGATGCACAGAGAGAGAGAGAGACACACAGAGAGAGAGAGAGAGACGCTCAGAGAGAGAGAGACGCATAGAGAGAGGGAGAGATGCACAGAGAGTGAGAGAGACGCACAGAGAGAGAGAGACGCACAGAGAGAGAGAGATGCTCAGAGAGAGAGAGAGAGACGCACAGAGAGAGAGAGAGAGAGACGCTCAGAGAGAGAGAAACGCACAGAGAGAGAGAGAGAGAGACGCACAGAGAGAGAGATAGAGAGATGCATAGAGAGAGAGAGACGCACACACACAGAGATGCACCGAGTGAGAGAGAGACACACACAGAGAGAGATTTAGAGGCACACATAGAGAGAGAGAGACGCACACAGAGAGAGAGAGAGAGACGCACAGAGAGAGAGAGAGAAGCTTAGAGAGAGAGAGAGACGCACAGAGAGAGAGAGAGAGAGACGCACACAGAGAGAGAGAGAGACGCACAGAGAGAGAGAGAGAGACGCTCAGAGAGAGAGAGACCGCCACAGAGAGAGAGAGAGACGCTCAGAGAGACACAGAGAGAGAGAGAGACGCACAGAGAGAGAGAGATGCTCAGAGAGAGAGAGAGAGAGAGACGCTCAGAGAGAGAAACGCACAGAGAGAGAGAGAGACGCACAGAGAGAGGGAGAGACGCACACACACAGAGATGCACAGAGTGAGAGAGAGACACACACACACAGAGATTTAGAGACACGCATAGAGAGAGAGAGACGCACATAGAGAGAGAGAGAAGCTTAGAGAGAGAGAGAGACGCACAGAGAGAGAGAGAGAGAGACGCACACAGAGAGAGAGAGACGCACAGAGAGAGAGAGACGCTCAGAGAGACACAGAGAGAGAGACGCTCAGAGAGAGAGATAGAGAGACCAATAGAGAGAGAGACACACACACACAGAGATGCACAGAGAGAGAGAGAGACGCACAGAGAGAGAGATAGAGAGATGCATAGAGAGAGAGAGAGACGCACAGAGAGAGAGAGACGCTCAGAGAGAGAGAGAGACGCTCAGAGAGAGAGAGACGCACAGAGAGAGAGAGACGCACAGAGAGAGAGAGAGACGCACAGAGAGAGAGAGAGAGAGACACACAGAGAGAGAGAGAGACGCACAGAGAGGGAGAGAGAGAGACGCACAGCGAGAGAGTGACACAGAGAGAGAGAGAGAGACGCTCAGAGAGAGAGAGAGACGCACAGAGAGAGAGAGAGACGCACAGAGAGAGAGAGAGACGCTCAGAGAGAGAGAGACGCACAGAGAGAGAGAGACGCACAGAGAGAGAGAGAGACGCACACAGAGAGAGAGAGAGATGCACAGAGATAGAGTGAGATGCACAGAGAGAGAGAGAGACGCACACAGAGAGAGAGAGAGACGCACACAGAGAGAGAGAGACGCTCAGAGAGAGAGAGACACAGAGAGAGAGAGAGAGACGCTCAGAGAGAGAGAGAGACACACAGAGAGAGAGAGACGCTCAGAGAGAGAGAGACGCACAGAGAGACACAGAGAGAGAGAGAGAGAGACGCTCAGAGAGAGAGAGAGACGCTCAGAGAGAGAGAGACGCACAGAGAGAGAGAGAGACGCACAGAGAGAGAGAGACGCACAGAGAGAGAGAGACGCACAGAGAGAGAGAGAGACGCTCAGAGAGAGAGAGAGACGCTCAGAGAGAGAGAGACGCACAGAGAGAGAGAGAGGACGCACAGAGAGACGCACAGAGAGAGAGAAGCTCAGAGAGAGAGAGACGCTCAGAGAGAGAGAGATGCACAGAGAGAGAGAGAGACGCACAGAGAGAGAGAGAGACGCATAGAGAGAGGGAGAGATGCACACAGAGAGAGAGAGACGCACAGAGAGAGAGACATGCTCAGAGAGAGAGAGAGAGAGAGAGACGATCAGAGAGAGAGAAACGCACAGAGAGAGAGAGAGAGACGCACAGAGAGAGAGATAGAGAGATGCATAGAGAGAGAGAGACGCACACACACAGAGATGCACCGAGTGAGAGAGAGACACACACAGAGAGAGATTAGAGGCACACATAGAGAGAGAGAGACGCACACAGAGAGAGAGAGAGAGAGACGCACAGAGAGAGAGAGAGAAGCTTAGAGAGAGAGAGACGCACAGAGAGAGAGAGAGAGAGACGCACACAGAGAGAGCGAGAGACGCACAGAGAGAGAGAGAGAGACGCTCAGAGAGAGAGAGACGCACAGAGAGAGAGAGAGACGCTCAGAGAGACACAGAGAGAGAGAGAGACGCACAGAGAGAGAGAGAGACGCATAGAGAGAGAGAGACGCACACACACAGAGATGCACAGAGTGAGAGAGAGACACACACACACAGAGATTTAGAGACACGCATAGAGAGATAGAGACGCACACAGAGAGAGAGAGAAGCTTAGAGAGAGAGAGAGACGCACAGAGAGAGAGAGAGAGAGACGCACAGAGAGAGAGAGACGCACAGAGAGAGAGAGACGCTCAGAGAGACACAGAGAGAGAGACGCTCAGAGAGAGAGATAGCGAGACCAATAGAGAGAGAGACACACACACACAGAGATGCACAGAGAGAGAGAGAGAGACGCACAGAGAGAGAGATAGAGAGACGCATAGAGAGAGAGAGAGACGCACAGAGAGAGAGAGACGCTCAGAGAGAGAGAGAGACACAGAGAGAGAGAGAGACGCACAGAGAGAGAGAGACGCTCAGAGAGAAAGAGAGACGCTCAGAGAGAGAGAGACGCACAGAGAGAGAGAGACGCACAGAGAGAGAGAGAGACGCACAGAGAGAGAGAGAGAGAGACACACAGAGAGAGAGAGAGACGCACAGAGAGGGAGAGAGAGAGACGCACAGCGAGAGAGTGACACAGAGAGAGAGAGAGAGACGCTCAGAGAGAGAGAGAGACGCACAGAGAGAGAGAGAGACGCTCAGAGAGAGAGAGACGCACAGAGAGAGAGAGACGCACAGAGAGAGAGAGAGACGCACACAGAGAGAGAGAGAGATGCACAGAGATAGAGTGAGATGCACAGAGAGAGAGAGAGACGCACACAGAGAGAGAGAGAGACGCACACAGAGAGAGAGAGACGCTCAGAGAGAGAGAGACACAGAGAGAGAGAGAGAGACGCTCAGAGAGAGAGAGAGACACACAGAGAGAGAGAGACGCTCAGAGAGAGAGAGACGCACAGAGAGACACAGAGAGAGAGAGAGAGAGACGCTCAGAGAGAGAGAGAGATGCTCAGAGAGAGAGAGACGCACAGAGAGAGAGAGAGACGCACAGAGAGACGCACAGAGAGAGAGAGACGCTCAGAGAGAGAGAGAGACGCTCAGAGAGAGAGAGACGCACAGAGAGAGAGAGAGACGCACAGAGAGACGCACAGAGAGAGAGAAGCTCAGAGAGAGAGAGACGCTCAGAGAGAGAGAGAGACGCTCAGAGAGAGAGAGATGCACAGAGAGAGAGAGTGAGACGCACACAGAGAGAGAGACACACACAGAGAGAGAGAGGTACACAGAGAGAGAGAGAGTGAGACGCACACAGAGAGAGAGACACACACATAGAGATAGAGATGCACAGAGAGAGAGACACAGACAGAGAGGGAGACGCACTGAGATGGAGAGACGCACAGAGAGAGGGAGACACACAGAGATACGCACAGAGAGAGAGATAGAGAGACGAACACAGAGAGAGAGAGAGACGCACACAGAGAGAGAGAGAGACGCACACAGAGAGAGAGATGAGCACAGAGAGAGAGATAGAGAGACCAATAGAGAGAGAGACGCACACACAAGAGATGCACAGAGAGAGAGAGAGAGACGCACAGAGAGAGAGATAGAGAGACGCATAGAGAGAGAGACGCACACACACAGAGATGCACAGAGAGAGAGAGAGAGATGCACAGAGAGAGAGATAGAGACACTCATGGAGAGAGAGACACAAACAGAGAGAGAGAGAGACGCACACAGAGAGAGAGAGAGACGCACAGAGAGAGAGAGAGACGCACAGAGAGAGAGAGAGAGAGACGCACAGCGAGAGAGAGAGACGCACAGAGAGAGAGAGTGACGCACAGAGAGAGAGAGACGCTCAGAGAGAGAGAGAGACGCTCACAGAGAGAGAGAGAGAGACGCACACAGAGAGAGAGAGAGACGCACAGAGAGAGAGATAGAGAGACCAATAGAGAGAGAGACGCACACACACAGAGATGCACAGAGAGAGAGAGACGCACAGAGAGAGAGATAGAGAGACGCATAGAGAGAGAGAGAGACGCACACACACAGAGATGCACAGAGAGAGAGAGAGAGACGCACAGAGAGAGAGATAGAGACACTCATGGAGAGAGAGAGAGACGCACAGAGAGAGAGAGAGAGACGCACAGCGAGAGAGAGAGACGCACAGAGAGAGAGAGAGAGACGCACAGAGAGAGAGAGTGACGCACAGAGAGAGAGAGTGACGCACAGAGAGAGAGAGAGACGCTCAGAAAGAGAGAGATGCACAGAGGCAGAGAGACGCACAGAGAGAGAGAGAGAGACGCTCAGAGAGAGAGAGAGACGCTCAGAGAGAGAGAGAGACGCACAGAGAGAGAGAGAGACGCACAGAGAGAGAGAGACGCTCAGAGAGAGAGAGACGCACAGAGAGAGAGAGAGACGCACAGAGAGAGAGAGACGCTCAGAGAGAGAGAGACGCACAGAGAGAGAGAGACGCTCAGAGAGAGAGAGAGACGCACAGAGAGAGAGAGACGCTCAGAGAGAGAGAGACGCACAGAGAGAGAGAGATGCACAGAGAGAGAGAGAGACGCACAGAGAGAGAGAGAGAGACGCTCAGAGAGAGAGAGATGCACAGAGAGAGAGAGACGCACAGAGAGAGAGAGATGCACAGAGAGAGAGAGAGACGCACAGAGAGAGAGGACGCATAGAGAGAGGGAGAGATGCACAGAGAGTGAGAGAGACGCACAGAGAGAGAGAGACGCACAGAGAGAGAGAGATGCTCAGAGAGAGAGAGAGAGAGAGAGAGAGAGAGACGCTCAGAGAGAGAGAAACGCACAGAGAGATAGAGAGAGAGAGACGCAGAGAGAGAGAGATAGAGAGATGCATAGAGAGAGAGAGACGCACAAACACAGAGATACACAGAGTGAGAGAGAGACACACACAGAGAGATTTAGAGGCACACATAGAGAGAGGAGAGACGCACACAGAGAGAGAGACGCACAGAGAGAGAGAGAAAGAGATGCACACAGAGAGAGAGAGAGACGCACAGAGAGAGAGAGAGACGCTCAGAGAAAGAGAGACGCACAGAGAGAGAGAGACGCTCAGAGAGACACAGAGAGAGAGTGAGACGCACAGAGAGAGAGAGACGCTCAGAGAGACACAGAGAGAGAGACGCTCAGAGAGAGAGATGCTCAGAGAGAGAGCGACGCTCAGAGAGAGAGAGACGCACAGATAGAGAGAGACGCACAGAGAGGGAGAGAGAGACAGAGAGAGAGACGCTCAGAGAGAGAGAGAGACACTCAGAGAGAGAGAGTCGCACAGAGAGAGAGAGACGCACAGAGAGACGCACAGAGAGAGAGAGAGAGACGCACAGAGAGAGAGAGACGCTCAGAGAGAGAGAGAGACGCACAGAGAGAGAGATAGAGAGACCAATAGAGAGAGAGAGACGCACACACACAGAGATGCACCAGAGAGAGAGAGAGAGAGACGCACAGAGAGAGAGATAGAGAGACGCATAGAGAGAGAGAGAGACGCACACACACAGAGATGCACAGAGAGAGAGAGAGAGACGCACAGAGAGAGAGATAGAGAGACGCATAGAGAGACGAGAGAGACGCACAGAGAGAGAGAGAGACGCTCAGAGAGAGAGAGACGCACAGAGAGAGAGAGAGACGCTCAGAGAGAGAGAGAGACGCTCAGAGAGAGAGAGAGACGCTCAGAGAGAGAGAGACGCCACAGAGAGAGAGAGACGCACAGAGAGAGAGAGAGACGCACAGAGACAGAGAGAGACGCATAGAGAGAGGGAGAGATGCACAGAGAGAGATGCACAGAGAGAGAGAGAGAGAGAGACGCTCAGAGAGAGAGAAACGCACAGAGAGAGAGAGAGAGAGAGAGACGCACAGAGAGAGAGATAGAGAGACGCATAGAGAGAGAGAGACGCACACACACAGAGATGCACAGAGTGAGAGAGAGACACACACACAGAGAGATTTAGAGACACACATAGAGAGAGAGAGACGCACAGAGAGAGAGAGAGAGACGCACACAGAGAGAGAGAGAGAGACGCACAGAGAGAGAGAGAGAGACGCTCACAGAGAGAGAGAGAGACGCACAGAGAGAGAGAGAGACGCTCAGAGAGAGAGAGAGAGAGACGCACACAGAGAGAGAGAGAGACGCACAGAGAGAGAGAGAGACGCTCAGAGAGAGAGAGACGCACACAGAGAGAGAGAGAGACGCACAGAGAGAGAGAGAGACGCTCAGAGAGAGAGAGAGACGCTCAGAGAGAGAGAGACGCACAGAGAGACACAGAGAGAGAGACGCTCAGAGAGAGAGATGCTCAGAGAGAGAGAGACGCTCAGAGAGAGAGACGCACAGAGAGAGAGAGACGCACAGATAGAGAGAGACGCACAGATAGAGAGAGACGCACAGATAGAGAGAGACGCACAGAGAGAGAGAGAGACGCACAGAGAGAGAGAGACGCACAGAGAGAGAGAGACGCACAGAGAGAGAGAGAGACCCACAGAGAGCGAGAGAGACGCTCAGAGAGAGAGAGACGCACAGAGAGAGAGAGAGACGCTCAGAGAGAGAGAGAGACGCTCAGAGAGAGAGAGACGCACAGAGAGAGAGAGACGCACAGAGAGGACGCACAGAGAGAGAGAGAGAGAGACGCTCAGAGAGAGAGACGCTCAGAGAGAGAGAGAGACGCACAGAGAGAGAGAGAGACGCACAGAGAGAGAGAGAGACGCACAGAGAGAGAGAGAGATGCACAGAGAGAGAGAGAGTGAGACGCACACAGAGAGAGAGACATACAGAGAGAGAGAGAGATGCACAGAGAGAGACACAGACAGAGAGGGAGATGCACTGAGATGGAGAGATGCACAGAGAGAGGGAGACACACAGAGATACGCACAGAGAGAGAGATAGGGAGACGAACACAGAGAGAGAGAGAGAGACGCACACAGAGACAGAGCGAGAGACGCACAGAGAGAGAGAGAGAGAGACGCACACAGAGAGAGAGAGAGACGCACACAGAGAGAGAGATGAGCACAGAGAGAGAGATAGAGAGACCAATAGAGAGAGAGACGCACACACACAGAGATGCACAGAGAGAGAGAGTGAGACGCACAGAGAGAGAGATAGAGAGACGCATAGAGAGAGAGAGAGAGACTCACACAGAGAGAGAGAGAGACGCACACAGAGAGAGAGAGAGACGCACACAGAGAGAGAGATGAGCACAGAGAGAGAGATAGAGAGACCAATAGAGAGAGAGACGCACACACACAGAGATGCACAGAGAAAGAGAGAGAGACGCACAGAGAGAGATAGAGAGACGCATAGAGAGAGAGAGAGACTCACACACACAGAGATGCACAGAGAGAGAGAGAGAGACGCACAGAGAGAGAGATAGAGACACTCATAGAGAGAGAGACGCAAACAGAGAGAGAGAGAAGCACACAGAGAGAGAGAGACGCACACAGAGAGAGAGAGAGAGACGCTCAGAGAGAGAGAGAGACGCACAGAGAGAGAGAGAGACGCTCAGAGAGAGAGAGACGCACAGAGAGAGAGAGACGCACAGAGAGAGAGAGAGACGCACACAGAGAGAGAGAGAGATGCACAGAGATAGAGTGAGATGCACAGAGAGAGAGAGAGACGCACACAGAGAGAGAGAGAGACGCACACAGAGAGAGAGAGACGCTCAGAGAGAGAGAGACACAGAGAGAGAGAGAGAGACGCTCAGAGAGAGAGAGAGACACACAGAGAGAGAGAGACGCTCAGAGAGAGAGAGACGCACAGAGAGACACAGAGAGAGAGAGAGAGAGACGCTCAGAGAGAGAGAGAGATGCTCAGAGAGAGAGAGACGCACAGAGAGAGAGAGAGACGCACAGAGAGACGCACAGAGAGAGAGAGACGCTCAGAGAGAGAGAGAGACGCTCAGAGAGAGAGAGACGCACAGAGAGAGAGAGAGACGCACAGAGAGACGCACAGAGAGAGAGAAGCTCAGAGAGAGAGAGACGCTCAGAGAGAGAGAGAGACGCTCAGAGAGAGAGAGATGCACAGAGAGAGAGAGTGAGACGCACACAGAGAGAGAGACACACACAGAGAGAGAGAGGTGCACAGAGAGAGAGAGAGTGAGACGCACACAGAGAGAGAGACACACACATAGAGATAGAGATGCACAGAGAGAGAGACACAGACAGAGAGGGAGACGCACTGAGATGGAGAGACGCACAGAGAGAGGGAGACACACAGAGATACGCACAGAGAGAGAGATAGAGAGACGAACACAGAGAGAGAGAGAGACGCACACAGAGAGAGAGAGAGACGCACACAGAGAGAGAGATGAGCACAGAGAGAGAGATAGAGAGACCAATAGAGAGAGAGACGCACACACACAGAGATGCACAGAGAGAGAGAGAGAGACGCACAGAGAGAGAGATAGAGAGACGCATAGAGAGAGAGACGCACACACACAGAGATGCACAGAGAGAGAGAGAGAGATGCACAGAGAGAGAGATAGAGACACTCATGGAGAGAGAGACGCACACAGAGAGAGAGAGAGACGCACACAGAGAGAGAGAGAGACGCACAGAGAGAGAGAGAGACGCACAGAGAGAGAGAGAGAGAGACGCACAGCGAGAGAGAGAGACGCACAGAGAGAGAGAGTGACGCACAGAGAGAGAGAGACGCTCAGAGAGAGAGAGAGACGCTCACAGAGAGAGAGAGAGAGACGCACACAGAGAGAGAGAGAGACGCACAGAGAGAGAGATAGAGAGACCAATAGAGAGAGAGACGCACACACACAGAGATGCACAGAGAGAGAGAGACGCACAGAGAGAGAGATAGAGAGACGCATAGAGAGAGAGAGAGACGCACACACACAGAGATGCACAGAGAGAGAGAGAGAGACGCACAGAGAGAGAGATAGAGACACTCATGGAGAGAGAGAGAGACGCACAGAGAGAGAGAGAGAGACGCACAGCGAGAGAGAGAGACGCACAGAGAGAGAGAGAGACGCACAGAGAGAGAGAGTGACGCACAGAGAGAGAGAGTGACGCTCAGAGAGAGAGAGACACACAGAGGGAGAGAGAGACGCTCAGAAAGAGAGAGATGCACAGAGGCAGAGAGACGCACAGAGAGAGAGAGAGAGACGCTCAGAGAGAGAGAGAGACGCTCAGAGAGAGAGAGAGACGCACAGAGAGAGAGAGAGACGCACAGAGAGAGAGAGACGCTCAGAGAGAGAGAGACGCACAGAGAGAGAGAGAGACGCACAGAGAGAGAGAGAGACGCTCAGAGAGAGAGAGAGACGCACAGAGAGAGAGAGACGCTCAGAGAGAGAGAGACGCACAGAGAGAGAGAGATGCACAGAGAGAGAGAGAGACGCACAGAGAGAGAGAGAGATACGCTCAGAGAGAGAGAGATGCACAGAGAGAGAGAGACGCACAGAGAGAGAGAGATGCACAGAGAGAGAGAGAGACGCACAGAGAGAGAGAGACGCATAGAGAGAGGGAGAGATGCACAGAGAGTGAGAGAGACGCACAGAGAGAGAGAGACGCACAGAGAGAGAGAGATGCTCAGAGAGAGAGAGAGAGAGAGAGAGAGAGACGCTCAGAGAGAGAAAACGCACAGAGAGATAGAGAGAGAGAGACGCAGAGAGAGAGAGATAGAGAGATGCATAGAGAGAGAGAGACGCACACACACAGAGATGCACAGAGTGAGAGAGAGACACACACAGAGAGAGATTTAGAGGCACACATAGAGAGAGAGAGACGCACACAGAGAGAGAGACGCACAGAGAGAGAGAGAAAGAGATGCACACAGAGAGAGAGAGAGACGCACAGAGAGAGAGAGAGACGCTCAGAGAAAGAGAGACGCACAGAGAGAGGAGAGACGCTCAGAGAGACACAGAGAGAGAGACCGCTCAGAGAGAGAGACGCTCAGAGAGAGAGAGACGCACAGAGAGAGAGAGAGACGCACAGAGAGAGAGAGACGCTCAGAGAGAGAGAGACGCACAGAGAGAGAGAGAGACGCTCAGAGAGAGAGAGAGACGCACAGAGAGAGAGAGACGCTCAGAGAGAGAGAGACGCACAGAGAGAGAGAGATGCACAGAGAGAGAGAGAGACGCACAGAGAGAGAGAGAGATACGCTCAGAGAGAGAGAGATGCACAGAGAGAGAGAGACGCACAGAGAGAGAGAGATGCACAGAGAGAGAGAGAGACGCACAGAGAGAGAGAGACGCATAGAGAGAGGGAGAGATGCACAGAGAGTGAGAGAGACGCACAGAGAGAGAGAGACGCACAGAGAGAGAGAGATGCTCAGAGAGAGAGAGAGAGAGAGAGAGAGAGACGCTCAGAGAGAGAGAAACGCACAGAGAGATAGAGAGAGAGAGACGCAGAGAGAGAGAGATAGAGAGATGCATAGAGAGAGAGAGACGCACACACACAGAGATGCACAGAGTGAGAGAGAGACACACACAGAGAGAGATTTAGAGGCACACATAGAGAGAGAGAGACGCACACAGAGAGAGAGACGCACAGAGAGAGAGAGAAAGAGATGCACACAGAGAGAGAGAGAGACGCACAGAGAGAGAGAGAGACGCTCAGAGAAAGAGAGACGCACAGAGAGAGAGAGACGCTCAGAGAGACACAGAGAGAGAGACGCTCAGAGAGAGAGATGCTCAGAGAGAGAGCGACGCTCAGAGAGAGAGAGACGCACAGATAGAGAGAGACGCACAGAGAGGGAGAGAGAGACAGAGAGAGAGACGCTCAGAGAGAGAGAGAGACACTCAGAGAGAGAGAGTCGCACAGAGAGAGAGAGACGCACAGAGAGACGCACAGAGAGAGAGAGAGAGACGCACAGAGAGAGAGAGACGCTCAGAGAGAGAGAGAGACGCACAGAGAGAGAGATAGAGAGACCAATAGAGAGAGAGAGACGCACACACACAGAGATGCACAGAGAGAGAGAGAGAGACGCACAGAGAGAGAGATAGAGAGACGCATAGAGAGAGAGAGAGACGCACACACACAGAGATGCACAGAGAGAGAGAGAGAGACGCACAGAGAGAGAGATAGAGAGACGCATAGAGAGAGAGAGAGACGCACAAAGAGAGAGAGAGACGCTCAGAGAGAGAGAGTGACGCACAGAGAGAGAGAGAGAGACGCTCAGAGAGAGAGAGATTGCACAGAGACAGAGAGACGCACAGAGAGAGAGAGAGAGACGCTCAGAGAGAGAGAGACGCACAGAGAGAGAGAGACGCACAGAGAGAGAGAGAGTCGCACAGAGAGAGAGAGAGACGCATAGAGAGAGGGAGAGATGCACAGAGAGTGAGAGAGACGCACAGAGAGAGAGAGATGCTCAGAGAGAGAGAGAGAGAGAGAGACGCTCAGAGAGAGAGAAACGCACAGAGAGAGAGAGAGAGAGACGCACAGAGAGAGAGATAGAGAGATGCATAGAGAGAGAGACGCACACACACAGAGATGCACCGAGTGAGAGAGAGACACACACAGAGAGAGAGAGAGAGAGAGACGCACAGAGAGAGAGAGAGAAGCTTAGAGGAGAGAGAGACGCACAGAGAGAGAGAGAGAGAGACGCACACAGAGAGAGAGAGAGACGCACAGAGAGAGAGAGAGAGAGACGCTCAGAGAGAGAGAGATGCACAGAAAGAGAGAGAGATGCTCAGAGGAGGGGGGGGGAGGGGAGCAGAGAGAGAGAGAGACGCACAGAGAGAGAGAGATGCTCAGAGAGAGAGAGAGAGAGACGCTCAGAGAGAGAGAGAGACGCTCAGAGAGAGAGAGAGACGCTCAGAGAGAGAGAGACGCACAGAGAGAGAGAGACGCACAGAGAGAGAGAGAGACGCACAGCAGAGAGAGAGAGACGCATAGAGAGAGGGAGAGATGCACAGAGAGAGATGCACAGAGAGAGAGAGAGAGAGAGACGCTCAGAGAGAGAAACGCACAGAGAGAGAGCGAGAGAGACGCACAGAGAGAGAGATAGAGAGACGCATAGAGAGAGAGAGACGCACACACACAGAGATGCACAGAGTGAGAGAGAGACACACACACAGAGAGATTTAGAGACACACATAGAGAGAGAGAGACGCACAGAGAGAGAGAGAGAGAGACGCACACAGAGAGAGAGAGAGAGACGCACAGAGAGAGAGAGAGACGCTCAGAGAGAGAGAGACGCACACAGAGAGGAGAGAGACGCACAGAGAGAGAGAGAGACGCTCAGAGAGAGAGAGAGACGCTCAGAGAGAGAGAGACGCTCAGAGAGACACAGAGAGAGAGACGCTCAGAGAGAGAGAGACGCTCAGAGAGAGAGAGATGCACAGAGAGAGGAGAGACACACAGAGAGAGAGAGAGACGCATAGAGAGAGGGAGAGATGCACAGAGAGTGAGAGAGACGCACAGAGAGAGAGAGACGCACAGAGAGAGAGAGATGCTCAGAGAGAGAGAGAGAGACGCACAGAGAGAGAGAGAGAGAGACGCTCAGAGAGAGAGAAACGCACAGAGAGAGAGAGAGAGAGACGCACAGAGAGAGAGATAGAGAGATGCATAGAGAGAGAGAGACGCACACACACAGAGATGCACCGAGTGAGAGAGAGACACACACAGAGAGAGATTTAGAGGCACACATAGAGAGAGAGAGACGCACACAGAGAGAGAGAGAGAGACGCACAGAGAGAGAGAGAGAAGCTTAGAGAGAGAGAGAGACGCAACAGAGAGAGAGAGAGAGAGACGCACACAGAGAGAGAGAGAGACGCACAGAGAGAGAGAGAGAGACGCTCAGAGAGAGAGAGACGCACAGAGAGAGAGAGAGACGCTCAGAGAGACACAGAGAGAGAGAGAGACGCACAGAGAGAGAGAGATGCTCAGAGAGAGAGAGAGAGAGAGACGCTCAGAGAGAGAAACGCACAGAGAGAGAGAGAGACGCACAGAGAGAGGGAGAGACGCACACACACAGAGATGCACAGAGTGAGAGAGAGACACACACACACAGAGATTTAGAGACACGCATAGAGAGAGAGAGACGCACATAGAGAGAGAGAGAAGCTTAGAGAGAGAGAGAGACGGCACAGAGAGAGAGAGAGAGAGACGCACAGAGAGAGAGAGAGACGCACAGAGAGAGAGAGACGCACAGAGAGAGAGAGACGCTCAGAGAGACACAGAGAGAGAGACGCTCAGAGAGAGAGATAGAGAGACCAATAGAGAGAGAGACACACACACACAGAGATGCACAGAGAGACAGAGAGAGACGCACAGAGAGAGAGATAGAGAGATGCATAGAGAGAGAGAGAGACGCACAGAGAGAGAGAGACGCTCAGAGAGAGAGAGAGACGCTCAGAGAGAGAGAGACGCACAGAGAGAGAGAGACGCACAGAGAGAGAGAGAGACGCACAGAGAGAGAGAGAGAGAGACACACAGAGAGAGAGAGAGACGCACAGAGAGGGAGAGAGAGAGACGCACAGCGAGAGAGTGACACAGAGAGAGAGAGAGAGACGCTCAGAGAGAGAGAGAGACGCACAGAGAGAGAGAGAGACGCTCAGAGAGAGAGAGACGCACAAGAGAGAGAGAGACGCACAGAGAGAGAGAGAGACGCACACAGAGAGAGAGAGAGATGCACAGAGATAGAGTGAGATGCACAGAGAGAGAGAGAGACGCACACAGAGAGAGAGAGAGACGCACACAGAGAGAGAGAGACGCTCAGAGAGAGAGAGACACAGAGAGAGAGAGAGAGACGCTCAGAGAGAGAGAGACCACACACAGAGAGAGAGAGACGCTCAGAGAGAGAGAGACGCACAGAGAGACACAGAGAGAGAGAGAGAGAGACGCTCAGAGAGAGAGAGAGACGCTCAGAGAGAGAGACGCACAGAGAGAGAGAGAGACGCACAGAGAGAGAGACGCACAGAGAGAGAGAGACGCACAGAGAGAGAGAGAGACGCTCAGAGATGAGAGAGGACGCTCAGAGAGAGAGAGACGCACAGAGAGAGAGAGAGACGCACAGAGAGACGCACAGAGAGAGAGAAGCTCAGAGAGAGAGAGACGCTCAGAGAGAGAGAGATGCACAGAGAGAGAGAGAGACGCACAGAGAGAGAGAGAGACGCATAGAGAGAGGGAGAGATGCACAGAGAGTGAGAGAGACGCACAGAGAGAGAGAGATGCTCAGAGAGAGAGAGAGAGAGAGAGACGCTCA
>JANJGN010004150.1:0-36092 GCA_026770705.1 Isurus oxyrinchus
GCCTCTGTTTCAATCTGTTTGCCTCTGTTTCACTCTGTTTGCCTCTGTTTCACTCTGTTTGCCTCTTTTTCACTCTGTTTGCCTCTGTTTAACTCTGTTTGCCTCTGTTTGACCCTGTTTGACTGTGTTTAACCCTGTTTGCCTCTGTTTAAACCAGTTTGCCTCTGTTTAAACCTGTTTGCCTCTGTTTCACCCTGTTTGCCTCTGTTTAACCCTGCTTGCCTCTGTTTAACTCTGTTTGCCTCTGTTTAAACCTGCTTGCCTCTGTTTAACTCTGTTTGCCTCTGTTTCACTCTGTGTGCCTCTGTTTCACTCTGTTTGCCTCTGTTTCACTCTGTTTGCCTCTGCTTCACTCTGGCTGCATCTGTTTCACTCTGTCTGCCTCTTTTTCACTCTGTTTGCCTCTGTTTCACTCTGTTTGCCTCTGTTTAAGTCTGTTTACATCTGTTTAAGTCTGTTTGCCTCTGTTTAAGTCTGTTTGCCTCTATTTAAGTCTGTTTGCCTCTGTTAAAGTCTGTCTGCCTCTGTTTAAGTCTGTTTGCCTCCGTTTCACTCTGTTTGCCTCTGTTTCACTCTGTTTCCCTCTGTTTCACTCTGTTTGCCTCTGTTTCAATCTGTATGCCTCTGTTTCACTCTGTTTGCTTCTGTTTCACTCTGTTTGCATCTGTTTCACTCTGTTTGCCTCTGTTTCACTCTGTTTGCGTATGTTTCACTCTGTTTGCCTCTGTTTCACTCTGTTTGCATCTGTTTCACTCTGGTTGCCTCCGTTTAACTCTGTTTGCCTCTGTTTCACTCTGGTTGCATCTGTTTCACTCTGTTTGTCTCTGTTTAAGTCTTCTTGCCTCTGTTTCACTCTGTGCCTCTGTTTACGTCTTCTTGCCTCTGTTTAATCCTGTTTGCCTCTGTTTAACCCTGTTTGCCTCTGTTTAAGTCTGTTTGACTCTGTTTAAGTCTGTTTGCCTCTGTTTAAGTCTGTTTGTCTCTGTTTAGGTCTGTTTGCCTCTGTTACAATCTGTTTGCCTCTGTTTCACTCTGTTTGCCTCTGTTTCACTCTGTTTGCCTCTTTTTCACTCTGTTTGCCTCTGTTTAACTCTGTTTGCCTCTGTTTGACCCTGTTTGACTGTGTTTAACCCTGTTTGCCTCTGTTTAAACCAGTTTGCCTCTGTTTAAACCTGTTTGCCTCTGTTTCACCCTGTTTGCCTCTGTTTAACCCTGCTTGCCTCTGTTTAACTCTGTTTGCCTCTGTTTAAACCTGCTTGCCTCTGTTTAACTCTGTTTGCCTCTGTTTCACTCTGTGTGCCTCTGTTTCACTCTGTTTGCCTCTGTTTCACTCTGTTTGCCTCTGCTTCACTCTGGCTGCATCTGTTTAACTCTGTCTGCCTCTTTTTCACTCTGTTTGCCTCTGTTTCACTCTGTTTGCCTCTGTTTCACGCTGTTTACCTCTGTTTCACTCTGTTTGCCTCTCTTTCACTCTGTTTGCCTTTCTTTCACTCTGTTTGCATCTGTTTCTCTCTGTTTGCCTCTGTTTCAATCTGTTTGCCTCTGTTTGACTCTGTTTGCCTCTGTTTCAAACTGTTTGCCTCTGTTTCACTCTGTTTGCCTCTGTTTAAGTATTCTTGCCTCTGTTTCACTCTGTTTGCCTCTGTTTACGTCTTTTTGCCTCTGTTTCACTCTGTTTGCCTCTGTATCACTCTGTTTGCCTCTTTTTCACCCTGTTTGCCTCTGTTTAACCGATTTGAACTTGTTTGCCTCTGTTTAGCCCTGTTTGCCTCTGTTTAAGTCTGTTTGACCCTGTTAAAGTCTGTTTGCCTCTCTTTAAGTCTGTTTAAGTCTGTTTGCTACTGTTTCAATCTGTTTGCCTCTGTTTCACTCTGTTTGCCTCTGTTTCACTCTGTTTGCCTCTGCTTCACTCTGTTTGCCTCTCTTTCACACTGTTTGCCTCTGTCTCACTCAGTTTTTCTCTGTTACACTCTGTTTGCCTCTCTTTCACTCTGTTTGCCTCTGTTTGACTCTTTTTGCCTCTGTTTGCCTCTGTTTAAGTCTGCTTGCCTCTGTTTAAGTCTGTTTGCCTCTGTTTCAGTCTGTTTGCCTCTGTTTCAGTCTGTTTGCCTCTGTTTCATTCTGTTTGCCTCTGTTTCACTCTTTTTGCCTCTGTTTAACTCTGTTTAACTCTGTGTACGTCTGTTTGCCTCTGTTAGCATCTGTTTGCCTCTGTTTGCCTCTGCTAACCTCTGTTTGCCTCTGTTTGCCTCTGTTTAACCCTGTTTACCTCTGTTTAGGTCTGTTTGACCCTGTTTAAGTCTGTTTCCCTCTGTTTCACTCTTTTTGCATCTGTTTAACCCTGTTTACCTCTGTTTAAGTCTGTTTGCCTCTGTTTAAGTCTGTTTGCCTCTGTTTAATTCTGTTTGCCTCTGTTAAAGTCTGTCTGCCTCTGTTTAAGTCTGTTTGCCTCCGTTTCACTCTGTTTGCCTCTGTTTCACTCTGTTTCCCTCTGTTTCACTCTGTTTGCCTCTGTTTCAATCTGTATGCCTCTGTTTCACTCTGTTTGCTTCTGTTTCACTCTGTTTGCATCTGTTTCACTCTGTTTGCCTCTGCTTCACTCTGTTTGCGTCTGTTTCACTCTGTTTGTCTCTGTTTAAGTCTTCTTGCCTCTGTTTCACTCTGTGCCTCTGTTTACGTCTTCTTGCCTCTGTTTAATCCTGTTTGCCTCTGTTTAACCCTGTTTGCCTCTGTTTAAGTCTGTTTGACTCTGTTTAAGTCTGTTTGCCTCTGTTTAAGTCTGTTTGTCTCTGTTTAGGTCTGTTTGCCTCCGTTTCACTCTGTTTGCCTCTGTTTCACTCTGTTTCCCTCTGTTTCACTCTGTTTGCCTCTGTTTCAATCTGTATGCCTCTGTTTCACTCTGTTTGCTTCTGTTTCACTCTGTTTGCATCTGTTTCACTCTGTTTGCCTCTGCTTCACTCTGTTTGCGTCTGTTTCACTCTGTTTGTCTCTGTTTAAGTCTTCTTGCCTCTGTTTCACTCTGTGCCTCTGTTTACGTCTTCTTGCCTCTGTTTAATCCTGTTTGCCTCTGTTTAACCCTGTTTGCCTCTGTTTAAGTCTGTTTGACTCTGTTTAAGTCTGTTTGCCTCTGTTTAAGTCTGTTTGTCTCTGTTTAGGTCTGTTCGCCTCTGTTTCAATCTGTTTGCCTCTGTTTCACTCTGTTTGCCTCTGTTTCACTCTGTTTGCCTCTTTTTCACTTTGTTTGCCTCTGTTTAACTCTGTTTGCCTCTGTTTCACTCTGTTTCCCTCTGTTTCACTCTGTTTGCCTCTGTTTCAATCTGTATGCCTCTGTTTCACTCTGTTTGCTTCTGTTTCACTCTGTTTGCATCTGTTTCACTCTGTTTGCCTCTGTTTCACTCTGTTTGCGTATGTTTCACTCTGTTTGCCTCTGTTTCACTCTGTTTGCATCTGTTTCACTCTGGTTGCCTCCGTTTAACTCTGTTTGCCTCTGTTTCACTCTGGTTGCATCTGTTTCACTCTGTTTGTCTCTGTTTAAGTCTTCTTGCCTCTGTTTCACTCTGTGCCTCTGTTTACGTCTTCCTGCCTCTGTTTAATCCTGTTTGCCTCTGTTTAACCCTGTTTGCCTCTGTTTAAGTCTGTTTGACTCTGTTTAAGTCTGTTTGCCTCTGTTTAAGTCTGTTTGTCTCTGTTTAGGTCTGTTTGCCTCTGTTTCAATCTGTTTGCCTCTGTTTCACTCTGCTTGCCTCTGTTTCACTCTGTTTGCCTCTTTTTCACTCTGTTTGCCTCTGTTTAACTCTGTTTGCCTCTGTTTGACCCTGTTTGACTGTGTTTAACCCTGTTTGCCTCTGTTTAAACCAGTTTGCCTCTGTTTAAACCTGTTTGCCTCTGTTTCACCCTGTTTGCCTCTGTTTAACCCTGCTTGCCTCTGTTTAACTCTGTTTGCCTCTGTTTAAACCTGCTTGCCTCTGTTTAACTCTGTTTGCCTCTGTTTCACTCTGTGTGCCTCTGTTTCACTCTGTTTGCCTCTGTTTCACTCTGTTTGCCTCTGCTTCACTCTGGCTGCATCTGTTTCACTCTGTCTGCCTCTTTTTCACTCTGTTTGCCTCTGTTTCACTCTGTTTGCCTCTGTTTCACGCTGTTTACCTCTGTTTCACTCTGTTTGCCTCTCTTTCACTCTGTTTGCCTTTCTTTCACTCTGTTTGCATCTGTTTCTCTCTGTTTGCCTCTGTTTCAATCTGTTTGCCTCTGTTTGACTCTGTTTGCCTCTGTTTCAAACTGTTTGCCTCTGTTTCACTCTGTTTGCCTCTGTTTAAGTATTCTTGCCTCTGTTTCACTCTGTTTGCCTCTGTTTACGTCTTTTTGCCTCTGTTTCACTCTGTTTGCCTCTGTATCACTCTGTTTGCCTCTTTTTCACCCTGTTTGCCTCTGTTTAACCGATTTGAACTTGTTTGCCTCTGTTTAGCCCTGTTTGCCTCTGTTTAAGTCTGTTTGACCCTGTTAAAGTCTGTTTGCCTCTCTTTAAGTCTGTTTAAGTCTGTTTGCTACTGTTTCAATCTGTTTGCCTCTGTTTCACTCTGTTTGCCTCTGTTTCACTCTGTTTGCCTCTGCTTCACTCTGTTTGCCTCTCTTTCACACTGTTTGCCTCTGTCTCACTCAGTTTTTCTCTGTTACACTCTGTTTGCCTCTCTTTCACTCTGTTTGCCTCTGTTTGACTCTTTTTGCCTCTGTTTAAGTCTGCTTGCCTCTGTTTAAGTCTGTTTGCCTCTGTTTCAGTCTGTTTGCCTCTGTTTCAGTCTGTTTGCCTCTGTTTCATTCTGTTTGCCTCTGTTTCACTCTTTTTGCCTCTGTTTAACTCTGTTTAACTCTGTGTACGTCTGTTTGCCTCTGTTAGCATCTGTTTGCCTCTGTTTGCCTCTGCTAACCTCTGTTTGCCTCTGTTTGCCTCTGTTTAACCCTGTTTACCTCTGTTTAGGTCTGTTTGACCCTGTGTAAGTCTGTTTCCCTCTGTTTCACTCTTTTTGCATCTGTTTAACCCTGTTTACCTCTGTTTAAGTCTGTTTGCCTCTGTTTAAGTCTGTTTGCCTCTGTTTAAGTCTGTTTGCCTCTGTTAAAGTCTGTCTGCCTCTGTTTAAGTCTGTTTGCCTCCGTTTCACTCTGTTTGCCTCTGTTTCACTCTGTTTCCCTCTGTTTCACTCTGTTTGCCTCTGTTTCAATCTGTTTGCCTCTGTTTCACTCTGTTTGCTTCTGTTTCACTCTGTTTGCATCTGTTTCACTCTGTTTGCCTCTGCTTCACTCTGTTTGCGTCTGTTTCACTCTGTTTGTCTCTGTTTAAGTCTTCTTGCCTCTGTTTCACTCTGTGCCTCTGTTTACGTCTTCTTGCCTCTGTTTAATCCTGTTTGCCTCTGTTTAACCCTGTTTGCCTCTGTTTAAGTCTGTTTGACTCTGTTTAAGTCTGTTTGCCTCTGTTTAAGTCTGTTTGTCTCTGTTTAGGTCTGTTTGCCTCCGTTTCACTCTGTTTGCCTCTGTTTCACTCTGTTTCCCTCTGTTTCACTCTGTTTGCCTCTGTTTCAATCTGTATGCCTCTGTTTCACTCTGTTTGCTTCTGTTCCACTCTGTTTGCATCTGTTTCACTCTGTTTGCCTCTGCTTCACTCTGTTTGCGTCTGTTTCACTCTGTTTGTCTCTGCTTATGTCTTCTTGCCTCTGTTTCACTCTGTGCCTCTGTTTACGTCTTCTTGCCTCTGTTTAATCCTGTTTGCCTCTGTTTAACCCTGTTTGCCTCTGTTTAAGTCTGTTTGACTCTGTTTAAGTCTGTTTGCCTCTGTTTAAGTCTGTTTGTCTCTGTTTAGGTCTGTTCGCCTCTGTTTCAATCTGTTTCACTCTGTTTGCCTCTGTTTCACTCTGTTTGCCTCTTTTTCACTTTGTTTGCCTCTGTTTAACTCTGTTTGCCTCTGTTTCACTCTATTTGCCTCTGTTTCACTCTGTTTGCCTCTGTTTGACCCTGTTTGCCTCTGTTTAACCCTGTTTGCCTCTGTTTAAACCTGTTGGCCTCTGTTTAACCCTGTTTGCCCTGTTTAACCCTGCTTGCCTCTGTTTAACTCTGTTTGCCTCTGTTTAACCCTGCTTGCCTCTGTTTAACTCTGTTTGCCTCTGTATCACTCTGTGTGCCTCTGTTTCACTCTGTCTGCCTCTGTTTCACTCTGTTTGCCTCTGTTTCACTCTGTTTGCCTCTGTCCTCACTCTGTTTACCTCTGTTTCACTCTGGTTGCCTCTCTTTCACTCTGTTTGCCTTTCTTTCACTCTGTTTTGCATCTGTTTCACTCTGTTTGCCTCTGTTTCACTCTGTTTGCCTCTGTTTCACTCTTTTTGTCTCTGTTTGCTTCTGTTTAAGTCTGTTTTCCTCTGTTTAAGTCTTTTTGCCTCTGTTTCAGTCTGTTTGCCTCTGTTTCAGTCTGTTTAACTCTAAGTCTGTTTGCCTCTGTTTGCCTCTGTTTGGCTCTGTTTGCCTCTGCTAACCTCTGTTTGCTTCTGTTTGCCTCTGTTTAACCCTGTTTGCCTCTGTTTAACTCTGTTTGCCTCTGTTTAAGTCTGTTTGCCTCTGTTTAAGTCTGTTTGCCTCTGTTTCACTCTGTATGCCTCTGTTTCACTCTGTTTCCCTCTGTTTCACTCTGTTTGCCTCTGTTTCAATCTGTATGGCTCTGTTTCACTCTGTTTGCTTCTGGTTCACTCTGTTTGCATCTGTTTCCCTCTGTTTGCCTCTGTTTCACTCTGTTTGCCTCTGTTTCACTCTGTTTGCCTCTGTTTCATTCTGGTTGCCTCTGTTGAACTGTGTTTGCCTCTGTTTCACTCTGGTTGCCTCTGTTTCACTCTGTTTGCCTCTGTTTCACTCTGTTTGCCTCTGTTTAACTCTGTTTGCCCTCTGTTTAACTCTGTTTCACTCTGTTTAAACCTGTTTTCCTCTGTTTAACACCCTGTTTGCCTCTGTTTAATCCTGAATGCCTCTGTTTAACACTGTTTGCCTCTGTTTAACACTGTTTGCCTCTGTTTAACCCTGTTTGCCTCTGTTTAATCCTGAATGCGTCTGTTTAACACTGTTTGCCTCTGTTTAACACTGTTTGCCTCCGTTTAACACTGTTTGCCTCTGTTTGCCTCTTTTTCACTCTGCTTGCCTCTGTTTCACTCTGTTTGCCGCTGTTTCACTCTGTTTACCTCTGTTTCACTCTGTTTGCCTTTGTTTAATTCTGTTTCCCTCTGTTTAAGTCTGTTTGTCTCTGTTTCACTCTGTTTGCCTCTGTTTCACTCTGTTTGCCTCTGTTTCACTCTGTTTGCCTCTGTTTCAACTCTGGTTGCCTCTGTTTCACTCTGTTTGCCTCTGTTTAAGTCTTCTTGCCTCTGTTTCATTCTGTTTGCTCTGTTTAAGTCTGTTTGCCTCTGTTTAAGTCTGTTTGCCTCTGTTTAAGTCTGCTGCCTCTGTTTCACCCTGTTTGCCTCTGTTTAACCCTGCTTGCCTCTGTTTAACTCTCTTTGCCTCTGTTTAACCCTGCTTGCCTCTGTTTAACACTGTTTGCCTCTGTTTCACTTCTGTGTGCCTCTGCTTCACTCTGTTTGCCTCTGTTTCACTCTGTTTGCCTCTGCTTCACTCTGGCTGCCCTCTGTTTCACTCTGTCTGCCTCTTTTTCACTCTGTTTGCCTCTGTTTCACTCTGTTTGCCTCTGTCTCACTCTGTTTACCTCTGTTTCACCCTGTTTGCCTCTCTTTCACTCTGTTTGTCTTTCTTTCACTCTGTTTGCATCTGCTTCACCCTGTTTGCCTCTGTTTCACTCTGTTTGCCTCTGTTTCACTCTTTTTGCCTCTGTTTGCATCTGTTTAAGTCTGTTTTCCTCTGTTTCAGTCTGTTTTCCTCTGTTTCAGTCTATTTAACTCTAAGTCTGTTTGCCTCTGTTTGGCTCTGTTTGCCTCTGTTTGCCTCTGCTAACCTCTGTTAGCTTCTGTTTGCCTCTGTTTAACCCTGTTTACCTCTGTTTAAGTCTGTTTGCCTCTGTTTAAGTCTGTTTGCCTCTGTTTCACTCTGTATGCCTCTGTTTCACTCTGTTTCCCTCTGTTTCACTCTG
The DNA here is from genome assembly GCA_026770705.1 of Isurus oxyrinchus. NCBI lineage: Eukaryota > Metazoa > Chordata > Chondrichthyes > Lamniformes > Lamnidae > Isurus > Isurus oxyrinchus. The sequence goes on from JANJGN010004150.1 coordinate 8,111, forward strand.
TTTGCGTCTGTTTCAATCTGTATGCCTCTGTTTCACTCTGTTTGCTTCTGTTTCACTCTGTTTGCATCTGTTTCACTCTGCCTCTGTTTCACTCTGTTTGCCTCTGCTTCACTCTGTTTGCCTCTGTTTCACTCTGGTTGCCTCTGTTGAACTGTGTTTGCCTCTGTTTCACTCTAGTTGCCTCTGTTTTACTCTGTTTTTCTCTGTTTAAGTCTTCTTGCCTCTGTTTCACTCTGTGCCTCTGTTTACGTCTTCTTGCCTCTGTTTAATCCTGTTTGCCTCTGTTTAACCCTGTTTGCCTCTGCTTAAGGACTGTTTGACTCTGTTTAAGTCTGTTTGCCTCTGATTAAGTCTGCTTGTCTCTGTTTAAGTCTGTTTTTCCTCTGTTTCCAATCTGTTTGCCTCTGTTTCACTCTGTTTGCCTCTGTTTCACTCTGTTTGCCTCTGTTTAAGTCTTCTTGCCTCTGTTTATGTCTGTTTCCCTCTGTTTCACTCTGTTTGCCTCTGTTTCACTCTGTTTGCCCTCTGTTTCACCCTGTTTGCCTCTTTTTAACCCTGTTTGCCTCTGTTTAATACTGTTTGCCTCTGTTTAACCCTGTTTGCCTCTGTTTAATCCTGTTTGCCTCTGTTTATTCCTGCTTGCCTCTGTTTAACTCTGTTTGCCTCTTTTTAACTCTGTTTCACTCTGTTTGCCTCCGTTTTACTCAGTTTGCCTCTGTTTCACTCTGTCTGCTTCTGTTTCACTCTGTTTGCTTCTGTTTCACTCTGTTTGCCTCTGTTTCACGCTGTTTGCCTCTGTTTGCCTCTGTTTAAGTCTGTTTGCCTCTGTTTGCCGCTGTTTCACTCTCTTTGCCTCTGTTTACGTCTTCTTGCCTCTGTTTCACTCTGTTTGCCTCTGTTTAAATCTGTTTGCCTCTGTTTAAGTCTGTTTGCCTCTGTTTCACTCTGTTTGCCTCTGTTTCACTCTGTTTTGCCTCTGTTTCACTCTGTTTGCCTCTGTTTCACTCTGTTTGCCTGTGTTTCAATCTGTTTGCCTCTGTTTCAATCTGTTTGCCTCTGTTTCACTCTGGTTGCCTCTGTTGAACTGTGTTTGCCTCTGTTTCACTCTGGTTGCCTCTGTTTCACTCTGTTTTTCTCTGTTTAAGTCTTCTTGCCTCTGTTTCACTCTGTGCCTCTGTTTACATCTTTCTTGCCTCTGTTTAATCCTGTTTGCCTCTGTTTAACCCTGTTTGCCTCTGCTTAAGACTGTTTGACTCTGTTTAAGTCGGTTTGCCTCTGATTAAGTCTGCTTGTCTCTGTTTAAGTCTGTTTTCCTCTGTTTCAATCTGTTTGCCTCTGTTTCACTCTGTTTGCCTCTGTTTCACTCTGTTTGCCTCTGTTTAACTCTTCTTGCCTCTGTTTATGTCTGTTTCCCCCGTTTCACTCTGTTTGCCTCTGTTTCACTCTGTTTGTCTCTGTTTGACCCTGTTTGCCTCTGTTTAACCCTGTTTGCCTCTGTTTAACCCTGTTTGCATCTGTTTAACCCTGTTTGCCTCTGTTTAACCCTGCTTGCCTCTGTTTAACTCTGTTTGCCTCTGTTTAACTCTGTTTCACTCTGTTTGCCTCCGTTTTACTCAGTTTGCCTCTGTTTCACTCTGTCTGCTTCTGTTTCACTCTGTTTGCCTCCGTTTCACTCTGTTTCACTCTGTTTGCCTCTGTTTAAGGTCTGTTGGCCTCTGTTTGCCGCTGTCTCACTCTGTTTGCCTCTGTTTCACTCTCTTTGAATCTGTTTACGTCTTCTTGCCTCTGTTTCACTCTGTTTGCCTCTGTTTAAGTCTGATTGCCTCTGTTTAAGTCTGTTTGCCACTGTTTCACTCTGTTTGCCTCTGTTTCACTCTGTTTGCCTCTGTTTCACTCTGTTTGCCTGTGTTTCAATCTGTTTGCCTCTGTTTCACTCTCGTTTGCCTCTGTTTCACTCTGTTTGCTTCTGTTTCACTCTGTTTGCATCTGTTTCCCTCTGTTTGCCTCTGTTTCACTCTGTTTGCCCTCTGTTTCACCTCTGATTGCCTCTGTTTCATTCTGGTTGCCTCTGTTGAACTGTGTTTGCCTCTGTTTCACTCTGGTTGCCTCTGTTTTCACTCTGTTTGCCTCTGTTTCACTCTGTTTGCCTCTGTTTAACTCTGTTTGCCTCTGTTTAACTCTGTTTCACTCTGTTTTAAAACCTGTTTTCCCTCTGTTTAACCCTGTTTGCCTCTGTTTAATCCTGAATGCCTCTGTTTAACACTGTTTGCCTCTGTTTAACACTGTTTGCCACTGTTTAACCCTGTTTGCCTCTGTTTAATCCTGAATGCCTCTGTTTAACACTGTTTGCCTCTGTTTAACACTGTTTGCCTCCGTTTAACACTGTTTGCCTCTGTTTGCCTCTTTTCACTCTGCTTGCCTCTGTTTCACTCTGTTTGCCGCTGTTTCACTCTGTTTACCTCTGTTTCACTCTGTTTGCCTTTGTTTAATTCTGTTTCCCTCTGTTTAAGTCTGTTTGTCTCTGTTTCACTCTGTTTGCCTCTGTTTCACTCTGTTTGCCTCTGTTTCACTCTGTTTGCCTCTGTTTCACTCTGGTTGCCTCTTTTCACTCTGTTTGCCTCTGTTTCACTCTGGTTGCCTCTGTTTCATTCTGTTTGCCTCTGTTTAAGTCTTCTTGCCTCTGTTTCATTCTGTTTGCCTCTGTTTAAGTCTGTTTGCCTCTGTTTAAGTCTGTTTGCCTTGTTTAAGTCTGTTTGCCTCTGTTTCACCCTGTTTGCCTCTGTTTAACCCTGCTTGCCTCTGTTTAACTCTGTTTGCCTCTGTTTAACCCTGCTTGCCTCTGTTTAACTCTGTTTGCCTCTGTTTCACTCTGTGTGCCTCTGTTTCACTCTGTTTGCCTCTGTTTCACTCTGTTTGCCTCTGCTTCACTCTGGCTGCCTCTGTTTCACTCTGTCTGCCTCCTTTTCACTCTGTTTGCCTCTGTTTCACTCTGTTTGCCTCTGTCTCACTCTGTTTACCTTGTTTCACCCTGTTTGCCTCTCTTTCACTCTGTTTGCCTTTCTTTCTCTCTGTTTGCATCTGTTTCACCTCTGTTTGCCTCTGTTTCACTCTGTTTGCCTCTGTTTCACTCTTTTTGCCTCTGTTTGCATCTGTTTTAAGTCTGTTTTCCTCTGTTTCACTCTGTCTGCCTCTGTTTCAGTCTATTTATCTCTAAGTCTGTTTGCCTCTGTTTGGCTCTGTTTGCCTCTGTTTGCCTCTGCTAACCTCTGTTTGCTTCTGTTTGCCTCTGTTTAACCCTGTTTACCTCTGTTTAAGTCTGTTTGACTCTGTTTAAGTCTGTTTGCCTCTGTTTAAGTCTGTTTGCCTCTGTTTCAATCTGTATGCCTCGGTTTCACTCTGTTTCCCTCTGTTTCACTCTTTTGCCTCTGTTTCAATCTGTATGCCTCTGTTTCACTCTGTTTGCTTCTGTTTCACTCTGTTTGCATCTGTTTCACTCTGTTTGCCTCTGTTTCACTCTGTTTGCCTCTGCTTCACCTCTGTTTGCCTCTGTTTCACTCTGTTGCCTCTGTTGAACTGTGTTTGCCTCTGTTTCACTCTAGTTGCCTCTGTTTTACTCTGTTTTTCTCTGTTTAAGTCTTCTTGTCTCTGTTTCACTCTGTGCCTCTGTTTACGTCTTCTTGCCTCTGTTTAATCCTGTTTGCCTCTGTTTAACCCTGTTTGCCTCTGCTTAAGACTGTTTGACCTCTGTTTAAGTCTGTTTGCCTCTGATTAAGTCTGCTTGTCTCTGTTTAAGTCTGTTTTCCTCTGTTTCAATCTGTTTGCCTCTGTTTCACTCTGTTTGCCTCTGTTTCACTCTGTTTGCCTCTGTTTAAGTCTTCTTGCCTCTGTTATGTCTGTTTCCCTCTGTTTCACTCTGTTTGCCTCTGTTTCACTCTGTTTGCCTCTGTTTAATCCTGTTTGCCTCTGTTTAATCCTGCTTGCCTCTGTTTAACTCTGTTTGCCTCTGTTTAACTCTGTTTCACTCTGTTTGCCTCCGTTTTACTCAGTTTGCCTCTGTTTCACTCTGTCTGCTTCTGTTTCACTCTGTTTGCTTCTGTTTCACTCTGTTTGCCTCTGTTTCACGCTGTTTGCCTCTGTTTGCCTCTGTTTAAGTCTGTTTGCCTCTGTTTGCCGCTGTTTCACTCTCTTTGCCTCTGTTTACGTCTTCTTGCCTCTGTTTCACTCTGTTTGCCTCTGCTTCACTCTGTTTGCCTCTGTTTCACTCTGGTTGCCTCTGTTGAACTGTGTTTGCCTCTGTTTCACTCTAGTTGCCTCTGTTTTACTCTGTTTTTCTCTGTTTAAGTCTTCTTGCCTCTGTTTCACTCTGTGCTCTGTTTACGTCTTCTTGCCTCTGTTTAATCCTGTTTGCCTCTGTTTAACCCTGTTTGCCTCTGCTTAAGGCTGTTTGACTCTGTTTAAGTCTGTTTGCCTCTGATTAAGTCTGCTTGTCTCTGTTTAAGTCTGTTTTCCTCTGTTTCAATCTGTTTGCCTCTGTTTCACTCTGTTTGCCTCTGTTTCACTCTGTTTGCCTCTGTTTAAGTCTTCTTGCCTCTGTTTATGTCTGTTTCCCTCTGTTTCACTCTGTTTGCCTCTGTTTCACTCTGTTTGCCTCTGTTTAAACCTGTTTGCCTCTGTTTAATCCTGCTTGCCTCTGTTTAACTCTGTTTGCCTCTGTTTAAACTCTGTTTCACTCTGTTTGCCTCCGTTTTACTCAGTTTGCCTCTGTTTCACTCTGTCTGCTTCTGTTTCACTCTGTTTGCTTTCTGTTTCACTCTGTTTGCCTCTGTTTCACCGCTGTTTGCCTCTGTTTGCCTCTGTTTAAGTCTGTTTGCCTCTGTTTGCCGCTGTTTCACTCTCTTTGCCTCTGTTTACGTCTTCTTGCCTCTGTTTCACTCTGTTTGCCTCTGTTTAAATCTGTTTGCCTCTGTTTAAGTCTGTTTGCCTCTGTTTCACTCTGTTTGCCTCTGTTTCACTCTGTTTGCCTCTGTTTCACTCTGTTTGCCTGTGTTTCAATCTGTTTGCCTCTGTTTCAATCTGTTTGCCTCTGTTTCACTCTGGTTGCCCTCTGTTGAACTGTGTTTGCCTCTGTTTCACTCTGGTTGCCTCTGTTTCACTCTGTTTTTCTCTGTTTAAGTCTTCTTGCCTCTGTTTCACTCTGTGCCTCTGTTTACATCTTCTTGCCTCTGTTTAATCCTGTTTGCCTCTGTTTAACCCTGTTTGGCTCTGCTTAAGACTGTTTGACTCTGTTAAGTCTAATTGCCTCTGATTAAGTCTGCTTGTCTCTGTTTAAGTCTGTTTTCCTCTGTTTCAATCTGTTTGCCTCTGTTTCACTCTGTTTGCCTCTGTTTCACTCTGTTTGCCTCTGTTTAACTCTTCTTGCCTCTGTTTATGTCTGTTTCCCCCGTTTCACTCTGTTTGCCTCTGTTTCACTCTGTTTGTCTCTGTTTGACCCTGTTTGCCTCTGTTTAACCCTGTTTGCCTCTGTTTAACCCTGTTTGCATCTGTTTAACCCTGTTTGCCTCTGTTTAACCCTGCTTGCCTCTGTTTAACTCTGTTTGCCTCTGTTTAACTCTGTTTCACTCTGTTTGCCTCCGTTTTACTCAAGTTTGCCTCTGTTTCACTCTGTCTGCTTCTGTTTCACTCTGTTTGCCTCCGTTTCACTCTGTTTGCCTCTGTTTCACTCTGTTTGCCTCTGTTTGCCCTCTGTTTAAGTCTGTTGGCCTCTGTTTGCCGCTGTTTCATTCTGTTTGCCTCTGTTTCACTCTCTTTGCCTCTGTTTACGTCTTCTTGCCTCTGTTTCACTCTGTTTGCCTCTGTTTAAGTCTGATTGCCTCTGTTTAAGTCTGTTTGCCTCTGTTTCACTCTGTTTGCCTCTGTTTCACTCTGTTTGCCTGTGTTTCAATCTGTTTGCCTCTGTTTCACTCTGTTTGCCTCTGTTTCACTCTGTTTGCTTCTGTTTCACTCTGTTTGCATCTGTTTCCCTCTGTTTGCCTCTGTTTCACTCTGTTTGCCTCTGTTTCACTCTGTTTGCCTCTGTTTCATTCTGGTTGCCTCTGTTGAACTGTGTTTGCCTCTGTTTCACTCTGGTTGCCTCTGTTTCACTCTGTTTGCCTCTGTTTCACTCTGTTTGCCTCTGTTTAACTCTGTTTGCCTCTGTTTAACTCTGTTTCACTCTGTTTAAACCTGTTTTCCTCTGTTTAACCCTGTTTGCCTCTGTTTAATCCTGAATGCCTCTGTTTAAACACTGTTTGCCTCTGTTTAACACTGTTTGCCTCTGTTTAATCCTGAATGCCTCTGTTTAACACTGTTTGCCTCTGTTTAACACTGTTTGCCTCCGTTTAAACACTGTTTGCCTCTGTTTGCCTCTTTTTCACTCTGCTTGCCTCTGTTTCACTCTGTTTGCCGCTGTTTCACTCTGTTTACCTCTGTTTCACTCTGTTTGCCTTTGTTTAATTCTGTTTCCCTCTGTTTAAGTCTGTTTGTCTCTGTTTCACTCTGTTTGCCTCTGTTTCACTCTGTTTGCCTTGTTTCACTCTGTTTGCCTCTGTTTCACTCTGGTTGCCTCTGTTTCACTCTGTTTGCCTCTGTTTCACTCTGGTTGCCTCTGTTTCATTCTGTTTGCCTCTGTTTAAGTCTTCTTGCCTCTGTTTCATTCTGTTTGCCTCTGTTTAAGTCTGTTTGCCTCTGTTTAAGTCTGCTTGCCTCTGTTTAAGTCTGTTTTCCTCTGTTTCAATCTGTTTGCCTCTGTTTCACTCTGTTTGACTCTGTTTCACTCTGTTTGCCTCTGTTTTAGTCTTCTTGCCTCTGTTTATGTCTGTTTCCCTCTGTTTCACTCTTTTTGCCTCTGTTTCACTCTGTTTGCCTCTGTTTAATCCTGTTTGCCTCTGTTTAATCCTGCTTGCCTCTGTTTAAACTCTGTTTGCCTCTGTTTAACTCTGTTTCACTCTGTTTGCCTCCGTTTTACTCAGTTTGCCTCTGTTTCACTCTGTCTGCTTCTGTTTCACTCTGTTTGCTTCTGTTTCACTCTGTTTGCCTCTGTTTCACGCTGTTTGCCTCTGTTTGCCTCTGTTTAAGTCTGTTTGCCTCTGTTTGCCGCTGTTTCACTCTCTTTGCCTCTGTTTACGTCTTCTTGCCTCTGTTTCACTCTGTTTGCCTCTGTTTAAATCTGTTTGCCTCTGTTTTAGTCTGTTTGCCTCTGTTTCACTCTGTTTGCCTCTGTTTCACTCTGTTTTGCCTCTGTTTCACTCTGTTTGCCTCTGTTTCACTCTGTTTGCCTGTGTTTCAATCTGTTTGCCTCTGTTTCAATCTGTTTGCCTCTGTTTCACTCTGGTTGCCTCTGTTGAACTGTGTTTGCCTCTGTTTCACTCTGGTTGCCTCTGTTTCACTCTGTTTTTCTCTGTTTAAGTCTTCTTGCCTCTGTTTCACTCTGTGCCTCTGTTTTACATCTTCTTGCCTCTGTTTAATCCTGTTTGCCTCTGTTTAACCCTGTTTGGCTCTGCTTAAGACTGTTTGACTCTGTTTAAGTCTAATTGCCTCTGATTAAGTCTGCTTGTCTCTGTTTTAAGTCTGTTTTCCTCTGTTTCAATCTGTTTGCCTCTGTTTCACTCTGTTTGCCTCTGTTTCACTCTGTTTGCCTCTGTTTAACTCTTCTTGCCTCTGTTTATGTCTGTTTCCCCCGTTTCACTCTGTTTGCCTCTGTTTCACTCTGTTTGTCTCTGTTTGACCCTGTTTGCCTCTGTTTAACCCTGTTTGCCTCTGTTTAACCCTGTTTGCATCTGTTTAACCCTGTTGCCTCTGTTTAACCCTGCTTGCCTCTGTTTAACTCTGTTTGCCTCTGTTTAACTCTGTTTCACTCTGTTTGCCTCCGTTTTACTCAGTTTGCCTCTTTTTCACTCTGTCTGCTTCTGTTTCACTCTGTTTGCCTCCGTTTCACTCTGTTTGCCTCTGTTTCACTCTGTTTGCCTCTGTTTGCCTCTGTTTAAGTCTGTTGGCCTCTGTTTGCCGCTGTTTCACTCTGTTTGCCTCTGTTTCACTCTCTTTGCCTCTGTTTACGTCTTCTTGCCTCTGTTTCTCTCTGTTTGCCTCTGTTTAAGTCCTGATTGCCTCTGTTTAAGTCTGTTTGCCTCTGTTTCACTCTGTTTGCCTCTGTTTCACTCTGTTTGCCTCTGTTTCACTCTGTTTGCCTGTGTTTCAATCTGTTTGCCTCTGTTTCACTCTGTTTGCCTCTGTTTCACTCTGTTTGCTTCTGTTTCACTCTGTTTGCATCTGTTTTCCCTCTGTTTGCCTCTGTTTCACTCTGTTTGCCTCTGTTTCACTCTGTTTGCCTCTGTTTCATTCTGGTTGCCTCTGTTGAACTGTGTTTGCCTCTGTTTCACTCTGGTTGCCTCTGTTTTCACTCTGTTTGCCTCTGTTTCACTCTGTTTGCCTCTGTTTAACTCTGTTTGCCTCTGTTTAACTCTGTTTCACTCTGTTTAAACCTGTTTTCCTCTGTTTAACCCTGTTTGCCTCTGTTTAATCCTGAATGCCTCTGTTTAACACTGTTTGCCTCTGTTTAACCCTGTTTGCCTCTGTTTAATCCTGAATGCCTCTGTTTAACACTGTTTGCCTCTGTTTAACACTGTTTGCCTCCGTTTAACACTGTTTGCCTCTGTTTGCCTCTTTTTCACTCTGCTTGCCTCTGTTTCACTCTGTTTGCCGCTGTTTCACTCTGTTTACCTCTGTTTCACTCTGTTTGCCTTTGTTTAATTCTGTTTCCCTCTGTTTAAGTCTGTTTGTCTCTGTTTCACTCTGTTTGCCTCTGTTTCACTCTGTTTGCCTCTGTTTCACTCTGTTTGCCTCTGTTTCACTCTGGTTGCCTCTGTTTCACACTGTTTGCCTCTGTTTCACTCTGGTTGCCTCTGTTTCATTCTGTTTGCCTCTGTTTAAGTCTTCTTGCCTCTGTTTCATTCTGTTTGCCTCTGTTTAAGTCTGTTTGCCTCTGTTTAAGTCTGTTTGCCTCTGTTTAAGTCTGTTTGCCTCTGTTTCACCCTGTTTGCCTCTGTTTAACCCTGCTTGCCTCTGTTTAACTCTTTTTGCCTCTGTTTAACCCTGCTTGCCTCTGTTTAACTCTGTTTGCCTCTGTTTAACCCTGTTTGCCTCTGTTTCACTCTGTGTGCCTCTGCTTCACTCTGTTTGCCTCTGTTTCACTCTGTTTGCCTCTGCTTCACTCTGGCTGCCTCTGTTTCACTCTGTCTGCCTCTTTTTCACTCTGTTTGCCTCTGTTTCACTCTGTTTGCCTCTGTCTCACTCTGTTTACCTTGTTTCACCCTGTTTGCCTCTCTTTCACTCTGTTTGCCTTTCTTTCTCTCTGTTTGCATCTGTTTCACTCTGTTTGCCTCTGTTTCACTCTGTTTGCCTCTGTTTCACTCTTTTTGCCTCTGTTTGCATCTGTTTAAGTCTGTTTTCCTCTGTTTCAGTCTGTTTGCCTCTGTTTCAGTCTATTTATCTCTAAGTCTGTTTGCCTCTGTTTGGCTCTGTTTGCCTCTGTTTGCCTCTGCTAACCTCTGTTTGCTTCTGTTTGCCTCTGTTTAACCCTGTTTACCTCTGTTTAAGTCTGTTTGCCTCTGTTTAAGTCTGTTTGCCTCTGTTTAAGTCTGTTTGCCTCTGTTTCACTCTGTATGCCTCTGTTTCACTCTGTTTCCCTCTGTTTCACTCTGTTTGCCTCTGTTTCAATCTGTATGCCTCTGTTTCACTCTGTTTGCTTCTGTTTCACTCTGTTTGCATCTGTTTCACTCTGTTTGCCTCTGTTTCACTCTGTTTGCCTCTGCTTCACTCTGTTTGCCTCTGTTTCACTCTGGTTGCCTCTGTTGAACTGTGTTTGCCTCTGTTTCACTCTAGTTGCCTCTGTTTTACTCTGTTTTTCTCTGTTTAAGTCTTCTTGCCTCTGTTTCACTCTGTGCCTCTGTTTACGTCTTCTTGCCTCTGTTTAATCCTGTTTGCCTCTGTTTAACCCTGTTTGCCTCTGCTTAAGACTGTTTGACTCTGTTTAAGTCTGTTTGCCTCTGATTAAGTCTGCTTGTCTCTGTTTAAGTCTGTTTTCCTCTGTTTCAATCTGTTTGCCTCTGTTTCACTCTGTTTGCCTCTGTTTCACTCTGTTTGCCTCTGTTTAAGTCTTCTTGCCTCTGTTTATGTCTGTTTCCCTCTGTTTCACTCTGTTTGCCTCTGTTTCACTCTGTTTCACCCTGTTTGCCTCTTTTTAACCATGTTTGCCTCTGTTTAATACTGTTTGCCTCTGTTTAACCCTGTTTGCCTCTCTTTAACCCTGTTTGCCTCTGTTTAACCCTGTTTGCTTCTGTTTAACTCTGTTTGCCTCTGTTTAACTCTGTTTCACTCTGTTTGCCTCCGTTTTACTCAGTTTGCCTCTGTTTCACTCTGTCTGCTTCTGTTTCACTCTGTTTGCTTCTGTTTCACTCTGTTTGCCTCTGTTTCACGCTGTTTGCCTCTGTTTGCCTCTGTTTAAGTCTGTTTGCCTCTGTTTGCCGCTGTTTCACTCTCTTTGCCTCTGTTTACGTCTTCTTGCCTCTGTTTCACTCTGTTTGCCTCTGTTTAAATCTGTTTGCCTCTGTTTAAGTCTGTTTGCCTCTGTTTCACTCTGTTTGCCTCTGTTTCACTCTGTTTTGCCTCTGTTTCACTCTGTTTGCCTCTGTTTCACTCTGTTTGCCTGTGTTTCAATCTGTTTGCCTCTGTTTCAATCTGTTTGCCTCTGTTTCACTCTGGTTGCCTCTGTTGAACTGTGTTTGCCTCTGTTTCACTCTGGTTGCCTCTGTTTCACTCTGTTTTTCTCTGTTTAAGTCTTCTTGCCTCTGTTTCACTCTGTGCCTCTGTTTACATCTTCTTGCCTCTGTTTAATCCTGTTTGCCTCTGTTTAACCCTGTTTGCCTCTGCTTAAGACTGTTTGACTCTGTTTAAGTCTAATTGCCTCTGATTAAGTCTGCTTGTCTCTGTTTAAGTCTGTTTTCCTCTGTTTCAATCTGTTTGCCTCTGTTTCACTCTGTTTGCCTCTGTTTCACTCTGTTTGCCTCTGTTTAACTCTTCTTGCCTCTGTTTATGTCTGTTTCCCCCGTTTCACTCTGTTTGACTCTGTTTCACTCTGTTTGTCTCTGTTTGACCCTGTTTGCCTCTGTTTAACCCTGTTTGCCTCTGTTTAACCCTGTTTGCATCTGTTTAACCCTGTTTGCCTCTGTTTAACCCTGCTTGCCTCTGTTTAACTCTGTTTGCCTCTGTTTAACTCTGTTTCACTCTGTTTGCCTCCGTTTTACTCAGTTTGCCTCTGTTTCACTCTGTCTGCTTCTGTTTCACTCTGTTTGCCTCCGTTTCACTCTGTTTGCCTCTGTTTCACTCTGTTTGCCTCTGTTTGCCTCTGTTTAAGTCTGTTGGCCTCTGTTTGCCGCTGTTTCACTCTGTTTGCCTCTGTTTCACTCTCTTTGCCTCTGTTTACGTCTTCTTGCCTCTGTTTCACTCTGTTTGCCTCTGTTTAAGTCTGATTGCCTCTGTTTAAGTCTGTTTGCCTCTGTTTCACTCTGTTTGCCTCTGTTTCACTCTGTTTGCCTCTGTTTCACTCTGTTTGCCTCTTTTTCACTCTGCTTGCCTCTGTTTCATTCTGTTTGCCGCTGTTTCACTCTGTTTACCTCAGTTTCACTCTGTTTGCCTTTGTTTAATTCTGTTTCCCTCTGTTTAACTCTGTTTGTCTCTGTTTCACTCTGTTTGCCTCTGTTTCTCTCTGTTTGCCTCTCTTTCACTCTGTTTGCCTCTGTTTCACTCTGGTTGCCTCTGTTTCACTCTATTTGCCTCTGTTTCACTCTGGTTGCCTCTGTTTCATTCTGTTTGCCTCTGTTTAAGTCTTCTTGCCTCTGTTTCATTCTGTTTGCCTCTGTTTAAGTCTGTTTGCCTCTGTTTAAGTCTGTTTGCCTCTGTTTAACTCTGTTTGCCTCTGATTCACCCTGTTTGCCTCTGTTTGCCTCTGCTTGCCTCTGTTTAACTCTGTTTGCCTCTGTTTAACGCTGCTTGCCTCTGTTTAACTCTGTTTGCCTCTGTTTCACTCTGTATGCCTCTGTTTCACTCTGTTTGCCTCTGTTTCCCTCTGTTTGCCTCTGCTTCACTCTGGCTGCCTCTGTTTCACTCTGTCTGCCGCTTTTTCACTCTGTTTGCCTCTCTTTCACTCTGTTTGCCTTTCTTTCACTCTGTTTGCATCTGTTTCACTCTGTTTGCCTCTGTTTCACTCTGTTTGCCTCTGTTTCACTCTTTTTGCCTCTGTTTGCATCTGTTTAAGTCTGTTTTCCTCTGTTTAAGTCTGTTTGCCTCTGTTTCAGTCTGTTTGCCTCTGTTTCAGTCTGTTTAACTCTAAGTCTGTTTGCCTCTGTTTGGCTCTGTTTGCCTCTGTTTGCCTCTGCTAACCTCTGTTTGCTTCTGTTTACCTCTGTTTAACCCTGTTTACCTCTGTTTAAGTCTGTTTGCCTCTGTTTAAATCTGTTTCACTCTGTTTGCCTCAGCTTAAGTCAGTTTAACTCTGTTTAAGTCTGATTGCCTCTGTTTAAGTCTGTTTGACTCTGTTTAAGTCTATTTGCCTCTGTTTAAGTCTGTTTGTCTCTGGTTAAGTCTGTTTGCCTCTATTTCAAACTGTTTGCTTCTGTTTCACTCTGTTTGCCTCTGTTCCACTCTGTTTGCCTCTGTTTCACTCTGTTTGCCTCTGTTTAACTCTGTTTGCCTCTATTTCAAACTGTTTGCTTCTGTTTCACTCTGTTTGCCTCTGTTCCACTCTGTTTGCCTCTGTTTCACTCTGTTTGCCTCTGTTTAACTCTGTTTGCCTCTGTTTCACTCTGTTTGCCTCTGTTTAACTCTGTTTGCCTCTGTTTGCCTATGTTTCACTCTGTTTGCCTCTGTTTCACTCTGTTTGCATCTGTTTAACTCTGTTTCACTCTGTTTAAACCTGTTTTCCTCTGTTTAACCCTTTTGGAACCTATTTGCCTCTGTTTAGACCTGTTTGCCTCTGTTTAATACTGTTTGCCTCTGTTTAACCCTGTTTGCCTCTGTTTAACCCTGTTTGCCTCTGTTTAACCCTGCTTGCCTCTGTTTAACTCTGTTTGCCTCTGTTTCACTCTGTTTGCCTCCGTTTTACTCAGTTTGCCTCTGTTTCACTCTGTCTGCTTCTGTTTCACTCTGTTTGCTTCCGTTTCACTCTGTTTGCCTCTGTTTCACGCTGTTTGCCTCTGTTTGCCTCTGTTTAAGTCTGTTTGCCTCTGTTTGCCGCTGTTTCACTCTCTTTGCCTCTGTTTAAATCTGTTTGCCTCTGTTTAAGTCTGTTTGCCTCTGTTTCACTCTGTTTGCCTCTGTTTCACTCTGTTTGCCTCTGTTTCACTCTGTTTGCCTCTGTTCCACTCTGTTTGCCTCTGTTTCACTCTGTTTGCCTGTGTTTCAATCTGTTTGCCTCTGTTTCAATCTGTTTGCCTCTGTTTCACTCTGGTTGCCTCTGTTGAACTGTGTTTGCCTCTGTTTCACTCTGGTTGCCTCTGTTTCACTCTGTTTTTCTCTGTTTAAGTCTTCTTGCCTCTGTTTCACTCTGTGCCTCTGTTTACGTCTTCTTGCCTCTGTTTAATCCTGTTTGCCTCTGTTTAACCCTGTTTGCCTCTGCTTAAGACTGTTTGACTCTGTTTAAGTCTATTTGCCTCTGATTAAGTCTGCTTGTCTCTGTTTAAGTCTGTTTTCCTCTGTTTCAATCTGTTTGCCTCTGTTTCACTCTGTTTGTCTCTGTTTGACCCTGTTTGCCTCTGTTTAACCCTGTTTGCCTCTGTTTAACCCTGTTTGCATCTGTTTAACCCTGTTTGCCTCTGTTTAACCCTGCTTGCCTCCGTTTTACTCTGTTTGCCTCTGTTTCTCTCTGTCTGCTTCTGTTACACTCTGTTTGCCTCCGTTTCACTCTGTTTGCCTCTGTTTCACTCTGTTTGCCTCTGTTTGCCTCTGTTTAAGTCTGTTTGCCTCTGTTTGCCGCTGTTTCACTCTGTTTGCCTCTGTTTCACTCTCTTTGCCTCTGTTTACGTCTTCTTGCCTCTGTTTCACTCTGTTTTCCTCTGTTTAAGTCTGATTGCCTCTGTTTAAGTCTGTTTGCCTCTGTTTCACTCTGTTTGCCTCTGTGTCACTCTGTTTGCCTCTGTTTCTCTCTCTTTTCCTGTGTTTCAATCTGTTTGCCTCTGTTTCACTCTGTTTGCCTCTGTTTCACTCTGTTTGCCTCTGTTTAAATCTGTTTCACTCTGTTTGCCTCAGCTTAAGTCAGTTTAATTCTGTTTAAGTCTGATTGCCTCTGTTTATTTCTGTTTGACTCTGTTTAAGTATATTTGCCTCTGTTTAATTCTGTTTGTCTCTGGTTAAGTCTGTTTGCCTCTATTTCAAACTGTTTGCTTCTGTTTCACTCTGTTTGCCTCTGTTCCACTCTGTTTGCCTCTGTTTCACTCTGTTTGCCTCTGTTTAACTCTGTTTGCCTCTGTTTCACTCTGTTTGCCTATGTTTCACTCTGTTTGCCTCTGTTTCACTCTGTTTGCCTCTGTTTCACTCTGTTTGCCTCTGTTTAAATCTGTTTCACTCTGTTTGCCTCAGCTTAAGTCAGTTTAACTCTGTTTAAGTCTGATTGCCTCTGTTTAAGTCTGTTTGACTCTGTTTAAGTCTATTTGCCTCTGTTTAAGTCTGTTTGTCTCTGTTTAAGTCTGTTTGCTTCTATTTCAAACTGTTTGCTTCTGTTTCACTCTGTTTGCCTCTGTTCCACTCTGTTTGCCTCTGTTTCACTCTGTTTGCCTCTGTTTAACTCTGTTTGCCTCTGTTTCACTCTGTTTGCCTATGTTTCACTCTGTTTGCCTCTGTTTCACTCTGTTTGCATCTGTTTAACTCTGTTTCACTCTGTTTAAACCTGTTTTCCTCTGTTTAACCCTTTTCGAACCTATTTGCCTCTGTTTAGACCTGTTTGCCTCTGTTTAACACTGTTTGCCTCTGTTTAACCCTGTTTGCCTCTGTTTAATCCTGAATGCCTCTGTTTAACACTGTTTGCCTCTGTTTAACACTGTTTGCCTCCGTCAAACACTGTTTGCCTCTGTTTGCCTCTTTTTCACTCTGCTTGCCTCTGTTTCACTCTGTTTGCCGCTGTTTCACTCTGTTTACCTCTGTTTCACTCTGTTTGCCTTTGTTTAATTCTGTTTCCCTCTGTTTCACTCTGTTTGCCTCTGTTTCACTCTGTTTGCCTCTGTTTCACTCTGTTTGCCTCTGTTTCACTCTGGTTGCCTCTGTTTCACTCTGTTTGCCTCTGTTTCACTCTGGTTGCCCTTGTTTCATTCTGTTTGCCTCTGTTTAAGTCTTCTTGCCTCTGTTTCATTCTGTTTGCCTCTGTTTAAGTCTGTTTGCCTCTGTTTAAGTCTGTTTGCCTCTGTTTAAGTCTGTTTGCCTCTGTTTCACCCTTTTTGCCTCTGTTTGCCTCTGCTTGCCTCTGTTTAACTCTGTTTGCATCTGTTTAACCCTGCTTGCCTCTGTTTAACCCTGTTTCACTCTGTTTCACTCTGTGTGCCTCTGTTTCACTCTGTTTGCCTCTGTTTCACTCTGTTTGCCTCTGCTTCACTCTGGCTGCCTCTGTTTCACTCTGTCTGCCGCTTTTTCACTCTGTTTGCCTCTGTATCACTCTGTTTGCCTCTGTCTCACTCTGTTTACCTCTGTTTCACTCTGTTTGCCACTCTTTCACTCTGTTTGCCTTTCTTTCACTCTGTTTGCATCTGTTTCACTCTGTTTGCCTCTGTTTCACTCTGTTTGCCTCTGTTTCACTCTTTTTGCCTCTGTTTGCATCTGTTTAAGTCTGTTTTCCTCTGTTTAAGTCTGTTTGCCACTGTTTCAGTCTGTTTGCCTCTGTTTCAGTCTGTTTAACTCTAAGTCTGTTTGCCTCTGTTTGGCTCTGTTTGCCTCTGTTTGCCTCTGCTAACCTCTGTTTGCTTCTATTTACCTCTGTTTAACCCTGTTTACCTCTGTTTAAGTCTGTTTGCCTCTGTTTAAGTCTGTTTGCCTCTGTTTAAGTCTGTTTGCCTCTGTTTCACTCTGTTTGCCTCTGTTTCACTCTGTTTGCCTCTGTTTCACTCTGTTTGCCTCTGTTTAAATCTGTTTCACTCTGTTTGCCTCAGCTTAAGTCAGTTTAACTCTGTTTAAGTCTGATTGCCTCTGTTTAAGTCTGTTTGACTCTGTTTAAGTCTGTTTGCCTCTGTTTAAGTCTGTTTGTCTCTGGTTAAGTCTGTTTGCCTCTATTTCAAACTGTTTGCTTCTGTTTCACTCTGTTTGCCTCTGTTCCACTCTGTTTGCCTCTGTTTCACTCTGTTTGCCTCTGTTTCACTCTGTTTGCCTCTGTTTCACTCTGTTTGCCTATGTTTCACTCTGTTTGCCTCTGTTTCACTCTGTTTGCCTCTGTTTCACTCTGTTTGCCTCTGTTTAAATCTGTTTCACTCTGTTAGCCTCAGCTTAAATCAGTTTAACTCTGTTTAAGTCTGATTGCCTCTGTTTAAGTCTGTTTGACTCTGTTTAAGTCTATTTGCCTCTGTTTAAGTCTGTTTGTCTCTGTTTAAGTCTGTTTGCCTCTATTTCAAACTGTTTGCTTCTGTTTCACTCTGTTTGCCTCTGTTCCATTCTGTTTGCCTCTGTTTCACTCTGTTTGCCTCTGTTTAACTCTGTTTGCCTCTGTTTCACTCTGTTTGCCTATGTTTCACTCTGTTTGCATCTGTTTCACTCTGTTTGCATCTGTTTAACTCTGTTTCACTCTGTTTAAACTGTTTTCCTCTGTTTAACCCTGTTTGAACCTATTTGCCTCTGTTTAGACCTGTTTGCCTCTGTTTAATACTGTTTGCCTCTGTTTAACCCTATTTGCCTCTGTTTAACTCTGTTTGCCTCTGTTTAACCCTGCTTGCCTCTGTTTAAGTCTGTTTGCCTCTGTTTAACTCTGTTTCACTCTGTTTGCCTCCGTTTTACTCAGTTTGCCTCTGTTTCACTCTGTCTGCTTCTGTTTCACTCTGTTTGCTTCTGTTTCACTCTGTTTGCCTCTGTTTCACGCTGTTTGCCTCTGTTTGCCTCTGTTTAAGTCTGTTTGCCTCTGTTTGCCGCTGTTTCACTCTCTTTGCCTCTGTTTACGTCTTCTTGCCTCTGTTTCACTCTGTTTGCCTCTGTTTCACTCTGTTTGCCTCTGTTTAAGTCTGTTTGCCTCTGTTTCACTCTGTTTGCCTCTGTTTCACTCTGTTTTGCCTCTGTTTCACTCTGTTTGCCTCTGTTTCACTCTGTTTGCCTGTGTTTCAATCTGTTTGCCTCTGTTTCACTCTGGTTGCCTCTGTTGAACTGTGTTTGCCTCTGTTTCACTCTGGTTGCATCTGTTTCACTCTGTTTTTCTCTGTTTAAGTCTCTTGCCTCTGTTTCACTCTGTGCCTCTGTTTACGTCTTCTTGCCTCTTTTTAATCCTGTTTGCCTCTGTTTAACCCTGTTTGCCTCTGCTTAAGACTGTTTGACTCTGTTTGAGTCTATTTGCCTCTGATTAAGTCTGCTTGTCTCTGTTTAAGTCTGTTTTCCTCTGTTTCAATCTGTTTGCCTCTGTTTCACTCTGTTTGCCTCTGTTTCACTCTGTTTGCTTCTGTTTAACTCTTCTTGCCTCTGTTTATGTCTGTTTCCCCCTGTTTCACTCTGTTTGCCTCTGTTTCACTCTGTTTGTCTCTGTTTGACCCTGTTTGCCTCTGTTTAACCCTGTTTGCCTCTGTTTAATCCTGTTTGCATCTGTTTAACCCTGTTTGCCTCTGTTTAACCCTGCTTGCCTCTGTTTAACTCTGTTTGCCTCTGTTTAACTCTGTTTCACTCTGTTTGCCTCCGTTTTACTCAGTTTGCCTCTGTTTCACTCTGTCTGCTTCTGTTTCACTCTGTTTGCCTCCGTTTCACTCTGTTTGCCTCTGTTTCACTCTGTTTGCCTCTGTTTGCCTCTGTTTAAGTCTGTTTGCCTCTGTTTGCCGCTGTTTCACTCTGTTTGCCTCTGTTTCACTCTCTTTGCCTCTGTTTAAGTCTTCTTGCCTCTGTTTCACTCTGTTTGCCTCTGTTTAAGTCTGATTGCCTCTGTCTAAGTCTGTTTGCCTCTGTTTCACTCTGTTTGCCTCTGTGTCACTCTGTTTGCCTCTGTTTCACTCTGTTTGCCTGTGTTTCAATCTGTTTGCCTCTGTTTCACTCTGCTGCCTCTGTTTCACTCTGTTTGCCTCTGTTTAACTCTGTTTCACTCTGTTTGCCTCAGCTTAAGTCAGTTTAACTCTGTTTAAGTCTGATTGCCTCTGTTTAAGTCTGTTTGACTCTGTTTAAGTCTATTTGCCTCTGTTTAATTCTGTTTGTCTCTGGTTAAGTCTGTTTGCCTCTATTTCAAACTGTTTGCTTCTGTTTCACTCTGTTTGCCTCTGTTCCACTCTGTTTGCCTCTGTTTAACTCTGTTTGCCTCTGTTTCACTCTGTTTGCCTATGTTTCACTCTGTTTGCCTCTGTTTCACTCTGTTTGCCTCTGTTTCACTCTGTTTGCCTCTGTTTTAAATCTGTTTCACTCTGTTTGCCTCAGCTTAAGTCAGTTTAACTCTATTTAAGTCTGATTGCCTCTGTTTAAGTCTGTTTGCCTCTGTTTAAGTCTGTTTGCCTCTGTTTCAAACTGTTTGCCTCTGTTTCACTCTGTTTGACTCTGTTTCACTCTGTTTGCCTCTGTTTAAATCTATTTCACTCTGTTTGCCTCAGCTTAAGTCAGTTTAACTCTGTTTAAGTCTGATTGCCTCTGTTTAAGTCTGTTTGACTCTGTTTAAGTCTGTTTGCCTCTGTTTAAGTCTGTTTGTCTCTGGTTAAGTCTGTTTGCCTCTATTTCAAACAGTTTGCTTCTGTTTCACTCTGTTTGCCTCTGTTCCACTCTGTTTGCCTCTGTTTCACTCTGTTTGCCTCTGTTTAATACTGTTTGCCTCTGTTTCACTCTGTTTGCCTATGTTTCACTCTGTTTGCCTCTGTTTCACTCTGTTTGCCTCTGTTTCACTCTGTTTGCCTCTGTTTAAATCAGTTTCACTCTGTTTGCCTCAGCTTAAGTCAGTTTAACTCTGTTTAAGTCTGATTGTCTCTGTTTAAGTCTGTTTGACTCTGTTTAAGTCTACTTGCCTCTGTTTAAGTCTGTTTGTCTCTGTTTAAGTCTGTTTGCCTCTATTTCAAACTGTTTGCTTCTGTTTCACTCTGTTTGCCTCCGTTTTACTCAGTTTGCCTCTGTTTCACTCTGTCTGCTTCTGTTTCACTCTGTTTGCTTCTGTTTCACTCTGTTTGCCTCTGTTTCACGCTGTTTGCCTCTGTTTGCCTCTGTTTAAGTCTCTTTGCCTCTGTTTGCCGCTGTTTCACTCTCTTTGCCTCTGTTTACGTCTTCTTGCCTCTGTTTCACTCTGTTTGCCTCTGTTTAAATCTGTTTGCCTCTGTTTAAGTCTGTTTGCCTCTGTTTCACTCTGTTTGCCTCTGTTTCACTCTGTTTTGCCTCTGTTTCACTCTGTTTGCCTGTGTTTCAATCTGTTTGCCTCTGTTTCAATCTGTTTGCCTCTGTTTCACTCTGTTTGCCTCTGTTTCACTCTGTTTGCCTCTGTTTAAATCTGTTTCACTCTGTTTGCCTCAGCTTAAGTCAGTTTAACTCTGTTTAAGTCTGATTGCCTCTGTTTAAGTCTGTTTGCCTCTGTTTAAGTCTGTTTGCCTCTGTTTTCACTCTGGTTGCCTCTGTTTCACTCTGTTTTTCTCTGTTTAAGTCTTCTTGCCTCTGTTTCACTCTGTGCCTCTGTTTACGTCTTCTTGCCTCTGTTTAATCCTGTTTGCCTCTGCTTAAGACTGTTTGACTCTGTTTAAGTCTATTTGCCTCTGATTAAGTCTGCTTGTCTCTGTTTAAGTCTGTTTTCCTCTGTTTCAATCTGTTTGCCTCTGTTTCACTCTGTTTGCCTCTGTTTCACTCTGTTTGCCTCTGTTTAACTCTTCTTGCCTCTGTTTATGTCTGTTTCCCCCCTGTTTCACTCTGTTTGCCTCTGTTGCACTCTGTTTGTCTCTGTTTGACCCTGTTTGCCTCTGTTTAACCCTGTTTGCCTCTGTTTAAACCCTGTTTGCATCTGTTTAACCCTGTTTGCCTCTGTTTAACCCTGCTTGCCTCTGTTTAACTCTGTTTGCCTCTGTTTAACTCTGTTTCACTCTGTTTGCCTCCGTTTTACTCAGTTTGCCTCTGTTTCACTCTGTCTGCTTCTGTTTCACTCTGTTTGCCTCCGTTTCACTCTGTTTGCCTCTGTTTCACTCTGTTTGCCTCTGTTTGCCTCTGTTTAAGTCTGTTTGCCTCTGTTTGCCGCTGTTTCACTCTGTTTGCGTCTGTTTCACTCTCTTTGCCTCTGTTTAAGTCTTCTTGCCTCTGTTTCACTCTGTTTGCCTCTGTTTAAGTCTGATTGCCTCTGTTTAAGTCTGTTTGCCTCTGTTTCACTCTGTTTGCCTCTGTGTCACTCTGTTTGCCTCTGTTTCACTCTGTTTGCCTGTGTTTCAATCTGTTTGCCTCTGTTTCACTCTGCTGCCTCTGTTTCACTCTGTTTGCCTCTGTTTAACTCTGTTTCACTCTGTTTGCCTCAGCTTAAGTCAGTTTAACTCTGTTTAAGTCTGATTGCCTCTGTTTAAGTCTGTTTGACTCTGTTTAAGTCTATTTGCCTCTGTTTAATTCTGTTTGTCTCTGGTTAAGTCTGTTTGCCTCTATTTCAAACTGTTTGCTTCTGTTTCACTCTGTTTGTTTCTGTTCCAATCTGTTTGCCTCTGTTTCACTCTGTTTGCCTCTGTTTAACTCTGTTTGCCTCTGTTTCACTCTGTTTGCCTATGTTTCACTCTGTTTGCCTCTGTTTCACTCTGTTTGCCTCTGTTTCACTCTGTTTGCCTCTGTTTAAATCTGTTTCACTCTGTTTGCCTCAGCTTAAGTCAGTTTAACTCTGTTTAAGTCTGATTGCCTCTGTTTAAGTCTGTTTGACTCTGTTTAAGTCTATTTGCCTCTGTTTAATTCTGTTTGTCTCTGGTTAAGTCTGTTTGCCTCTATTTCAAACTGTTTGCTTCTGTTTCACTCTGTTTGCCTCTGTTCCACTCTGTTTGCCTCTTTTTCACTCTGTTTGCCTCTGTTTCACTCTGTTTGCCTATGTTTCACTCTGTTTGCCTCTGTTTCACTCTGTTTGCCTCTGTTTCACTCTGTTTGCCTCTGTTTAAATCTGTTTCACTCTGTTTGCCTCAGCTTAAGTCAGTTTAACTCTGTTTAAGTCTGATTGCCTCTGTTTAAGTCTGTTTGACTCTGTTTAAGTCTATTTGCCTCTGTTTAAGTCTGTTTGTCTCTGGTTAAGTCTGTTTGCCTCTATTTCAAACTGTTTGCTTCTGTTTCACTCTGTTTGCCTCTGTTCCACTCTGTTTGCCTCTGTTTCACTCTGTTTGCCTCTGTTTAACTCTGTTTGCCTCTGTTTCACTCTGTTTGCCTATGTTTCACTCTGTTTGCCTCTGTTTCACTCTGTTTGCATCTGTTTAACTCTGTTTCACTCTGTTTAAACCTGTTTTCCTCTGTTTAACCCTGTTTGAACCTATTTGCCTCTGTTTAGACCTGTTTGCCTCTGTTTAACCCTGTTTGCCTCTGTTTAACCCTGTTTGCCTCTGTTTAGTCCTGAATGCCTCTGTTTAACACTGTTTGCCTCCGTTTGACACTGTTTGCCTCTGTTTGCCTCTTTTTCACTCTGCTTACCTCTGTTTCACTCTGTTTGCCGCTGTTTCACTCTGATTACCTCTGTTTCACTCTGTTTGCCTTTGTTTAATTCTGTTTCACTCTGTTTAAGTCTGTTTGTCTCTGTTTCACTCTGTTTGCCTCTGTTTCACTCTGTTTGCCTCTGTTTCACTCTGTTTGCCTCTGTTTCACTCTGGTTGCCTCTGTTTCACTCTGTTTGCCTCCGTTTCACTCTGGTTGCCTCTGTTTCATTCTGTTTGCCTCTGTTTAAGTCTTCTTGCCTCTGATTCATTCTGTTTGCCTCTGTTTAAGTCTGTTTGCCTCCGTTTAAGTCTGTTTGCCTCTGTTTAAGTCTGTTTGCCTCTGTTTCACCCTGTTTGCCTCTGTTTAACCCTGCTTGCCTCTGTTTAACTCTGTTTGCCTCTGTTTAACCCTGCTTGCCTCTGTTTAACTCTGTTTGCCTCTGTTTCACTCTGTGTGCCTCTGTTTCACTCTGTTTGCCTCTGTTTCACTCTGTTTGCCTCTGCTTCACTCTGGCTGCCTCTGTTTCACTCTGTCTGCCTCTTTTTCACTCTGTTTGCCTCTGTTTCACTCTGTTTGGCTCTGTCTCACTCTGTTTACCTCTGTTTCACTCTGTTTGCCTCTCTTTCACTCTGCCTTTCTTTCACTCTGTTTGCATTTGTTTCCCTCTGTTTGCCTCTGTTTCACTCTGTTTGCCTCTGTTTCACTCTTTTTGCCTCTGTTTGCATCTGTTTAAGTCTGTTTTCCTCTGTTTAAGTCTGTTTGCCTCTGTTTCAGTCTGTTTGACTCTGTTTCAGTCTGTTTAACTCTAAGTCTGTTTGCCTCTGTTTGCCTCTGTTTGCCTCTGTTTGCCTCTGCTAACCTCTGTTTGCTTCTGTTTGCCTCTGTTTAACCCTGTTTACCTCTGTTTAAGTCTGTTTGCCTCTGTTTAAGTCTGTTTGCCTCTGTTTAAGTCTGTTTGCCTCTGTTGCACTCTGTATGCCTCTGTTTCACTCTGTTTCCTTCTGTTTCACTCTGTTTGCCTCTGTTTCAATCTGTATGCCTCTGTTTCACTCTGTTTGCTTCTGTTTCACTCTGTTTGCATCTGTTTCCCTCTGTTTGCCTCTGTTTCACTCTGTTTGCCTCTGTTTCACTCTGTTTGCCTCTGTTTCACTCTGGTTGCCTCTGTTGAACTGTGTTTGCCTCTGTTTCACTCTGGTTGCCTCTGTTTCACTCTGTTTTTCTCTGTTTAAGTCTTCTTGCCTCTGTTTCACTCTGTGCCTCTGTTTACGTCTTCTTGCCTCTGTTTAATCCTGTTTGCCTCTGTTTAACCCTGTTTGCCTCTGCTTAAGACTGTTTGACTCTGTTTAAGTCGGTTTGCCTCTGATTAAGTCTGCTTGTCTCTGTTTAAGTCTGTTTTCCTCTGTTTCAATCTGTTTGCCTCTGTTTCACTCTGTTTGCCTCTGTTTAAGTCTTCTTGCCTCTGTTTATGTCTGTTTCCCCCTGTTTCACTCTGTTTCCCTCTGTTTCACTCTGTTTGTCTCTGTTTGACCCTGTTTGCCTCTGTTTAACCCTGTTTGCCTCTGTTTAACCCTGTTTGCATCTGTTTAACCCTGTTTGCCTCTGTTTAACCCTGCTTGCCTCTGTTTAACTCTGTTTGCCTCTGTTTAACTCTGTTTCACTCTGTTTGCCTCCGTTTTACTCAGTTTGCCTCTGTTTCACTCTGTCTGCTTCTGTTTCACTCTGTTTGCCTCCGTTTCACTCTGTTTGCCTCTGTTTCACTCTGTTTGCCTCTGTTTGCCTCTGTTTAAGTCTGTTTGCCTCTGTTTGCCGCTGTTTCACTCTGTTTGCCTCTGTTTCACTCTCTTTGCCTCTGTTTACGTCTTCTTGCCTCTGTTTCACTCTGTTTGCCTCTGTTAAAGTCTGTTTGCCTCTGTTTAAGTCTGTTTGCCTCTGTTTCACTCTGTTTGCCTCTGTTTCACTCTGTTTCCCCCTGTTTCACTCTGTTTGCCTCTGTTTCACTCTGTTTGTCTCTGTTTGGCCCTGTTTGCCTCTGTTTAACCCTGTTTGCCTCTGTTTAACCCTGTTTGCATCTGTTTAACCCTGTTTGCCTCTGTTTAACCCTGCTTGCCTCTGTTTAAACTCTGTTTGCCTCTGTTTAACTCTGTTTCACTCTGTTTGCCTCCGTTTTACTCAGTTTGCCTCTGTTTCACTCTGTCTGCTTCTGTTTCACTCTGTTTGCCTCCGTTTCACTCTGTTTGCCTCTGTTTCACTCTGTTTGCCTCTGTTTGCCTCTGTTTAAGTCTGTTTGCCTCTGTTTGCCGCTGTTTCACTCTGTTTGCCTCTGTTTCACTCTCTTTGCCTCTGTTTACGTCTTCTTGCCTCTGTTTCACTCTGTTTGCCTCTGTTAAAGTCTGTTTGCCTCTGTTTAAGTCTGTTTGCCTCTGTTTCACTCTGTTTGCCTCTGTTTCACTCTGTTTCCCCCCTGTTTCACTCTGTTTGCCTCTGTTTCACTCTGTTTGTCTCTGTTTGACCCTGTTTGCCTCTGTTTAACCCTGTTTGCCTCTGTTTAAACCCTGTTTGCATCTGTTTAACCCTGTTTGCCTCTGTTTAACCCTGCTTGCCTCTGTTTAACTCTGTTTGCCTCTGTTTAACTCTGTTTCACTCTGTTTGCCTCCGTTTTACTCAGTTTGCCTCTGTTTCACTCTGCTTCTGTTTCACTCTGTTTGCCTCCGTTTCACTCTGTTTGCCTCTGTTTCACTCTGTTTGCCTCTGTTTGCCTCTGTTTAAGTCTGTTTGCCTCTGTTTGCCGCTGTTTCACTCTGTTTGCCTCTGTTTCACTCTCTTTGCCTCTGTTTACGTCTTCTTGCCTCTGTTTCACTCTGTTTGCCTCTGTTAAAGTCTGTTTGCCTCTGTTTAAGTCTGTTTGCCTCTGTTTCATTCTGTTTGCCTCTGTTTCACTCTGTTTGCCTCTGTTTCACTCTGTTTGCCTCTGTTTCACTCTGTTTGCCTGTGTTTCAATCTGTTTGCCTCTGTTTCACCCTGTTTGCCTCTGTTTCACTCTGTTTGCCTCTGTTTAAATCTGTTCACTCTATTTGCCTCTGTTTAAGTCTGTTTGTCTCTGTTTAAGTCTGTTTGCCTCTGTTTCAAACTGTTTGCTTCTGTTTCACTCTGTTTGCCTCTGTTCCACTCTGTTTGCCTCTGTTTCACTCTGTTTGCCTCTGTTTCACTCTGTTTGCCTCTGTCTCACCCTGTTTACCTCTGTTTCACTCTGTTTGCCTCTCTTTCACTCTGTTTGCCTTTCTTTCACTCTGTTTGCATCTGTTTCACTCTGTTTGCCTCTGTTTCACTCTGTTTGCCTCTGTTTCACTCTTTTTCCCTCTGTTTTCCTCTGTTTAAGTCTGTTTTCCTCTGTTTAAGTCTGTTTGCCTCTGTTTCAGTCTGTTTGCCTCTGTTTCAGTCTGTTTAACTCTAAGTCTGTTTGCCTCTGTTTGCCTCTGTTTGCCTCTGCTAACCTCTGTTTGCTTCTGTTTGCCTCTGTTTAACCCTGTTTACCTCTGTTTAAGTCTGTTTGCCTCTGTTTAAGTCTGTTTGCCTCTGTTTCACTCTGTATGCCTCTGTTTCACTCTGTTTGCCTCTGTTTCACTCTGTTTGCCTCTGTTTCAATCTGTATGCCTCTGTTTCACTCTGTTTGCTTCTGTTTCACTCTGTTTGCATCTGTTTCACTCTGTTTGCCTCTGTTTCACTCTGTTTGCATCTGTTTCACTCTGTTTGCCTTTGTTTCACTCTGGTTGCCTCTGTTGAACTGTGTTTGCCTCTGTTTCACTCTGGTTGCCTCTGTTTCACTCTGTTTTTCTCTGTTTAAGTCTTCTTGCCTCTGTTTCACTCTGTGCCTCTGTTTACGTCTTCTTGCCTCTGTTTAATCCTGTTTGCCTCTGTTTAACCCTGTTTGCCTCTGCTTAAGACTGTTTGACTCTGTTTAAGTCTGTTTGCCTCTGATTAAGTCTGCATGTCTCTGTTTCAATCTGTTTTCCTCTGTTTCAATCTGTTTGCCTCTGTTTCACTCTGTTTGCCTCTGTTTAAGTCTTCTTGCCTCTGTTTATGTCTCTTTCCCCCCTGTTTCACTCTGTTTGCCTCTGTTTCACTCTGTTTGTCTCTTTTTGACCCTGTTTGCCTCTGTTTAACCCTGTTTGCCTCTGTTTAACCCTGTTTGCATCTGTTTAACCCTGTTTGCCTCTGTTTAACCCTGCTTGCCTCTGTTTAACTCTGTTTGCCTCTGTTTAACTCTGTTTCACTCTGTTTGCCTCCGTTTTACTCAGTTTGCCTCTGTTTCACTCTGTCTGCTTCTGTTTCACGCTGTTTGCCTCCGTTTCACTCTGTTTGCCTCTGTTTCACTCTGTTTGCCTCTGTTTGCCTCTGTTTAAGTCTGTTTGCCTCTGTTTGCCGCTGTTTCACTCTGTTTGCCTCTGTTTCACTCTCTTTGCCTCTGTTTAAGTCTTCTTGCCTCTGTTTCACTCTGTTTGCCTCTGTTTCAGTCTGTTTGCCTCTGTTTAAGTCTGTTTGCCTCTGTTTCATTCTGTTTGCCTCTGTTTCACTCTGTTTGCCTCTGTTTCACTCTGTTTGCCTCTGTTTCACTCTGTTTGCCTGTGTTTCAATCTGTTTGCCTCTGTTTCACCCTGTTTGCCTCTGTTTCACTCTGTTTGCCTCTGTTTAAATCTGTTCACTCTATTTGCCTCAGCTTAAGTCAGTTTAACTCTGTTTAAGTCTGATTGCCTCTGTTTAAGTCTGTTTGACTCTGTTTAAGTCTATTTGCCTCTGTTTAAGTCTGTTTGTCTCTGTTTTAAGTCTGTTTGCCTCTGTTTCAAACTGTTTGCTTCTGTTTCACTCTGTTTGCCTCTGTTCCACTCTGTTTGCCTCTGTTTCACTCTGTTTGCCTCTGTTTCACTCTGTTTGCCTCTGTCTCACCCTGTTTACCTCTGTTTCACTCTGTTTGCCTCTCTTTCACTCTGTTTGCCTTTCTTTCACTCTGTTTGCATCTGTTTCACTCTGTTTGCCTCTGTTTCACTCTGTTTGCCTCTGTTTCACTCTTTTTGCCTCTGTTTGCATCTGTTTAAGTCTGTTTTCCTCTGTTTAAGTCTGTTTGCCTCTGTTTCAGTCTGTTTGCCTCTGTTTCAGTCTGTTTAACTCTAAGTCTGTTTGCCTCTGTTTGCCTCTGTTTGCCTCTGCTAACCTCTGTTTGCTTCTGTTTGCCTCTGTTTAACCCTGTTTACCTCTGTTTAAGTCTGTTTGCCTCTGTTTAAGTCTGTTTGCCTCTGTTTCACTCTGTATGCCTCTGTTTCACTCTGTTTGCCTCTGTTTCACTCTGTTTGCCTCTGTTTCAATCTGTATGCCTCTGTTTCACTCTGTTTGCTTCTGTTTCACTCTGTTTGCATCTGTTTCACTCTGTTTGCCTCTGTTTCACTCTGTTTGCATCTGTTTCACTCTTTTTGCCTTTGTTTCACTCTGGTTGCCTCTGTTGAACTGTGTTTGCCTCTGTTTCACTCTGGTTGCCTCTGTTTCACTCTGTTTTTCTCTGTTTAAGTCTTCTTGCCTCTGTTTCACTCTGCGCCTCTGTTTACGTCTTCTTGCCTCTGTTTAATCCTGTTTGCCTCTGTTTAACCCTGTTTGCCTCTGCTTAAGACTGTTTGACTCTGTTTAAGTCTGTTTGCCTCTGATTAAGTCTGCATGTCTCTGTTTAAGTCTGTTTTCCTCTGTTTCAATCTGTTTGCCTCTGTTTCACTCTGTTTGCCTCTGTTTAAGTCTTCTTGCCTCTGTTTATGTCTCTTTCCCCCTGTTTCACTCTGTTTGCCTCTGTTTCACTCTGTTTGTCTCTGTTTGACCCTGTTTGCCTCTGTTTAACCCTGTTTGCCTCTGTTTAACCCTGTTTGCATCTGTTTAACCCTGTTTGCCTCTGTTTCAGTCTGTTTGCCTCTGTTTAAGTCTGTTTGCCTCTGTTTCATTCTGTTTGCCTCTGTTTCACTCTGTTTGCCTCTGTTTCACTCTGTTTGCCTCTGTTTCACTCTGTTTGCCTGTGTTTCAATCTGTTTGCCTCTGTTTCACCCTGTTTGCCTCTGTTTCACTCTGTTTGCCTCTGTTTAAATCTGTTCACTCTATTTGCCTC
>JANJGN010004151.1:0-36084 GCA_026770705.1 Isurus oxyrinchus
TAAGTCAGGCTGAGCCCTCCCTTACAGCTTTCATAGGGGATGTGGGTGTCGCTGGCTGGGCCGGCCATTTGCCCCCCACCTCCGCTTGGCCCCTTGAGAAGGCGGTGGGTGGGCGGCCTTCTTGAACCGCTGCAGGTCCCTGTGGTGCAGGTACCGCAACGGCTCAAGAAGCCAGCTCACCCACCGCCGTCCCAAGGGGCAGTTAGGGACGGGGCAATAGACGCTGGGCCCAGCCAGCGACACCCCTACATCCCGTGATCGAGCTTTATACAACGTGCGTGTCGGGAACTCACCCAGAAACCCAGTGGGGGATTCAGGAGAAGCTTCTTCCCCCAGGAAATGGGTGGGGTGGGGGGTTGGGGGGGTGGGGGGGTGGGGGGTGGGTGGGTGGTGGGATTGGAATGGACCAGCTCAGGGAGAGGCTGAGCTGAGTCATGTAGCTGTGTGCAAGGGAAAACCGGATGGGCAGGCGAGGGAACGTCGGACTGGGATAGGTGAGAAGGCCCTTGTCCTGCACCAAGCGAGTGGGCAAATGCATGGCAGATGCAGCATAATGTGGATCAATGTGAGGTTACCCACTTTGGTAACAAACACAGGGAGGCAGATTATTATCTGAATGGCTATAAATTGAGAGGGGGGAATGTGCAACGAGACGTGGGTGTCCTTGTACACCAGTCGCTGAAGGTAAGCATGCAGGTGCAGCAGGCGGTAAAGAAGGCAAATGGTATGTTGGCCTTCATAGTGAGAGCATTCGAGTACAGGAACAGGGATGTCTTGCTGCAATTGTACAGGGTCTTGGTGAGCCCACACCTGGAATATTGTGTGCAGTACTGGTCTCCTTATCAGAGGGAGGATGTACTTGCTATAGAGGGAGTGTAGCGAAGGTTTACCAGACTGATTCCTTATCTGAGGAAGGATGTACTTGCTATAGAGGGAGAGCAGCGAAGGTTTACCAGACTGATTCCTTATCTGAGGAAGGATGTACTTGCTATAGAGGGAGAGCAGCGAAGGTTTACCAGACTGATTCCTTATCTGAGGAAGGATGTACTTGCTATAGAGGGAGAGACGCGAAGGTTTACCAGACTGATTCCTTATCTGAGGAAGGATGTACTTGCTATAGAGGGAGTGTAGCGAAGGTTTACCAGACTGATTCCTTATCTGAGGAAGGATGTACTTGCTATAGAGGGAGTGTAGCGAATGTTTACCAGACTGATTCCTTATCTGAGGAAGGATGTACGTGCTATAGAGGGAGTGTAGCGAAGGTTTACCAGACTGATTCCTTATCTGAGGAAGGATGTACTTGCTATAGAGGGAGAGCAGCGAAGGGTTACCAGACTGATTCCTTATCTGAGGAAGGATGTACTTGCTATAGAGGGAGTGTAGCGAAGGTTTACCAGACTGATTCCTTATCTGAGGAAGGATGTACTTGCTATAGAGGGAGTGTAGCGAAGGTTTACCAGACTGATGCCTTATCTGAGGAAGGATGTACTTGCTATAGAGGGAGTGTAGCGAAGGTTTACCAGACTGATTCCTTATCTGAGGAAGGATGTACTTGCTATAGAGGGAGAGCAGCGAAGGTTTACCAGACTGATTCCTGGGATGGCGGGACTGACATATGAGGAGAGATTGAGTTGGTTAGGATTATATTCACTGGAGATCAGAAGAATGAGGGGGGATCTCATAGAAACCTATGGACTAGACAGGGTAGATGCAGGAAGGATGTTCTTGGTGGTGGGGGTGTCCAGAACCAGGGGTCACAGTCTGAGGATACGGGGCAGACCATTTAGGACTGAGATGAGGAGAAATGTCTTCACCCAGAGAGTGGTGAGTCTGTGGAATTCACTACCACAGAAAGTAGCTGAGACCAAAACATTGTATGTTTTCAGGAAGGAGTTGGATATAACTCTTGGGGCGAAAGGGGTCAAAGGGTATGGGGAGAAAGCGGGAGCAGGATATTGAGTTGGATGATCAGCCATGATCATAATGAATGGGGGAACAGGCTCGAAGGGCCGAACGGCCTCCTCCTGCTCCTCGTCTCTATGTTTCTCTGTAAGCACGTTGCCGGTGGGAGCACAGCAAGATCCCACAGGCCGGCTCTGTGGCAGCGGCCGGGCGATCTGCGTTTATGTTTGACCGTCCGTCCCCACCCCCTGCCCTGCGGCTCCGCCCCCTTCTCCGCTTCCCAGGGGCTTTTGGCCGGGGGAAGGGGGTATTCGGTGTCCGCCGGAGGGTGGCTGGTGTTGAGCATCTCACCCCTTAACAGGCGCTGGGAGGGCCATTTTCGGTAGGGTTTTTAGGGTTCGGGGGGGGGGGGGTGGTGGTAACGTCTAGAAGCCCACTGGCCGCCTCCTTCTCCAGGAGAGGCTGGCACATGCCCCCCCCCCCCCAATCCCTACCCCCCTGCCAGCAATCCTCTTGCCCCATCTCCACCTACCACCCCCCCCCCCCCAACCATAGCAGATGAGAAGGAGGGGACTCGCAGTTCCAGAAGGAGAAGCGGGGCTGGGGACTCCTGTCTAAGACGGAGAAGAGGAGAACTCTTACCTCCCGGTGGGTCGCTCGCCTGTGAAAGCCTCGCCCCCAGAGGCCGGTAGAGGAAGGCTCGATGAGTGTTGAGTTAGATAGATCCTTAATAGGCAAAGCGAGGAGGGGGGAGTGTGGTGAAGGGTTATTTGGGGGGGAGGCAGTAACGTGGGGTTGAGGTGACAGTCAGGACAGCGGTGACCTCGTTGAATGGGGAAGCAGGGCTCGAAGGGCCGAGTGGACTACTCCAGCCCCTAATCCGCGTGTTTACACACATTTTTGCCTAACACCAGCCCCTGTGGGTCACCCTTGGGACCTTTCACTCTGCGGACGGCGTTCATAAACCCAGTTCGGGGTGTTTTTTGTGTTGGTTCAATACTTTCACGGGGGTGTCGCTGCCTGGGACAGCACTTATCGCCCACTCCTAATTGCCCCTTGAGAAGGTGGGGGTGATCCACATTCTTCAGCCGCTGTAGTTCCCTGTGGTGTAGGTACACCCACAGTACTGTTAGGGAGGGAGTTCCAGGATTTTGTCCCTGTGGTGTAGGTACACCCACAGTGCTGTTAGGGATGGAGTTCCAGGATTTTGTCCCTGTGGTGTAGGTACACCCACAGTGCTGTTAGGGACGGAGTTCCAGAATTTTGTCCCTGTGGTGTAGGTGCACCCACAGTGCTGTTAGGGAGTGAGTTCCAGGATTTTGTCCCTGTGGTGTAGGTACACCCACAGTGCT
Organism: Isurus oxyrinchus; assembly: GCA_026770705.1. NCBI lineage: Eukaryota > Metazoa > Chordata > Chondrichthyes > Lamniformes > Lamnidae > Isurus > Isurus oxyrinchus. The sequence goes on from JANJGN010004151.1 coordinate 3,255, forward strand.
GTTAGGGAGGGAGTTCCAGGATTTTGTCCCTGTGGTGTAGGTACACCCACAGTGCTGTTAGGGAGGGAGTTCCAGGATTTTGTCCCTGTGGTGTAGGTACACCCACAGTGCTGTTAGGGAGGGAGTACCAGGATATTGTCCCTGTGGTGTAGGTACACCCACAGTGCTGTTAGGGAGGGAGTACCAGGATATTGTCCCTGTGGTGTAGGTACACCCACAGTGCTGTTAGGGAGGGAGTTCCAGGATTTTGTCCCTGTGGTGTAGGTACACCCACAGTGCTGTTAGCGAGGGAGTTCCAGGGTTTTGTCCCTGTGGTGTAGGTACACCCACAGTGCTGTTAGGGAGGGAGTTCCAGGATTTTGTCCCTGTGGTGTAGGTACACCCACAGTGCTGTTAGGGAGGGAGTTCCAGGATTTTGTCCCTGTGGTGTAGGTACACCCACAGTGCTATTAGGGAGGGAGTTCCAGGATATTGTCCCTGTGGTGTAGGTACACCCACAGTGCTGTTAGCGAGGGAGTTCCAGGGTTTTGTCCCTGTGGTGTAGGTACACCCACAGTGCTGTTAGGGAGGGAGTTCCAGGATTTTGTCCCTGTGGTGTAGGTACACCCACAGTGCTGTTAGGGAGGGAGTTCCAGGATTTTGTCCCTGTGGTGTAGGTACACCCACAGTGCTGTTAGGGAGGGAGTTCCAGGATATTGTCCCTGTGGTGTAGGTACACCCACAGTGCTGTTAGCGAGGGAGTTCCAGGGTTTTGTCCCTGTGGTGTAGGTACACCCACAGTGCTTTTAGGGAGGGAGTTCCAGGATTTTGTCCCTGTGGTGTAGGTACACCCACATTGCTGTTAGGGAGGGAGTTCCAGGATTTTGTCCCTGTGGTGTAGGTACACCCACAGTGCTGTTAGGGAGCGAGTTCCAGGATTTTGACCCAGCGACAGTGAAGGAACGGCCGATATGTTTCCAAGTCAGGATGGTGAGCGGCTCAGAGGGGAACGTCCGGGTGGTGGGTGTTCCCCATGTCTCTGCTGCCCTCGTTCTTCTAAGGGGGGTAGAGACCTTTTTAGTCTCCTGCGAATCCACTGAGGGCCAGACTGGAGTGACCAAGGACTTTTCTCCCTCCCTCCCATTCCCCCACCTCAGCCCCTGGACAACGCCTTCGACTCCGGATACCCCCACCCTTGGAGTGAGCACCAACAGGAGCCCATGAAAAGCCTTGCGGGGCACATCACCAACCAGGCCCACGACAGCAGGAGGCAACAGCGGTACCAGGGTGGCAACCTGGAGCTGGCACTCGCCCAGTTACACCAGAGGCAGCCCTCAGGAGTCACCAGAGGTGAGTGAATCGATGGGGGCGAGGGTGGGGATGGATTCGCTGGCAACTGGATCTTCCTAATCTAGATACGAACCAGAGAAAAGTTAGCGTGGGGGTGCCGAGGGTAATTATGGAGGCAAATGGTCTTTATTGCGAAGGTGGGATGGAGTATAAGAGTCGGGATGTCCTGCTACAACTGGACAGGGCATTGGTGAGACCACACCTGGAGCACTGGGTACAGTTCTGGTCTCCTCACTAAGGGAGGGATAGGCTTCCATTGGAGGCCATTCAGGGAATGTTCACTGGGCTCATTCCTGGGATGAAGGGGGTTTGTCTTATGAGGAAAGGTTGGGGAGGTTGGGCCCTGTATCCATTGGAGTTTAGAGGAATGAGAGGTGAACTTATAGAATCATGTAAGATCCTGAGTGTGCTCCACAGGGCGGTATGAGGAGGATGTTTCCCCCTCGTGGGGGAGTTTAGAATGAGGGGGGGGGTCACGCAGTTTCAGAATAAGAGAGTTCCCCCGTTGAAGAGGGAGATGAGGAGGGATTTCTTCTCTCAGAGGGTGGTCGGTGTGTGGAATTCTCTCCCCCAGAGAGCAGCGGAGGCTGGGACATCGAATATAGTCAAGGCCGAGTGAGGCAGGTTTCTGATCGACAAGGGGGTCGAGGTGCATTCCAAGTTCTGGCCCCTCCCAGCCCTTCCGATCTGCGAGTTCAAAACCTCTTTCAGCCTCTGGGAGAGGGAATGACTCCTCAGCTCCCCAAACTCTCACCGAGGGATTCAACGTGAGTTTGCACATGCAGACGCGAGACTCCAAGATGATTGCACAATGTTCAGCACCATTTGCGACTCCTCAGATATTGAAGCAGTCCCATGTCCAAATGCAGCAAGACCTGGACAATATCCAGACTTGGACTGACAAGTGGCAAGTGACATTCAAACCACACAAGTGACAGGCACTGACCATCTCCAACAAGAGAGAACCCAACCGTCATCCATGGACGTTCAATAACATTCCCATCACTGAATCCCCCACTATCAACACCCTGGGGGTTACCATTGACCAGAGACAGAATTTTTTTGTTATTCATTCACTGGATGTAGACGTCACTGGCTGGGCCCAACATTTATTGTCCAGCCCTAATTGCCCCTTGAGAAGGTGGTGCTGAGCTGTCTTCTTGAACTGCTGCTGTCCCCTGTAGTGTAGGTACACCCACAGTGCTGTTAGGGAGGGAGTTCCAGGATTTTGTCCCTGTGGTGTAGGTACACCCACAGTGCTGTTAGGGAGGGAGTTCCAGGATTTTGTCCCTGTGGTGTAGGTACACCCACAGTGCTGTTAGGGAGGGAGTTCCAGGATTTTGTCCCTGTGTGTAGGTACACCCACAGTGCTGTTAGGGAGGGAGTTCCAAGATTTGGTCCGTGTGGTGTAGGTACACCTACAGTGCTGTTAGGGAGGGAGTTCCAGGATTTTGTCCCTGTGGTGTAGGTACACCCACAGTGCTGTTAGGGAGGGAGTTCCAGGATTTTGTCCCGGTGGTGTAGGTACACCCACAGTGCTGTTAGGGAGGGAGTTCCAGGATTTTGTCCCTGTGGTGTAGGTACACCCACAGTGCTGTTAGGGAGGGAGTTCCAGGATTTTGTCCCTGTGTGTAGGTACACCCACAGTGCTGTTAGGGAGGGAGTTCCAAGATTTGGTCCGTGTGGTGTAGGTACAACCACAGTGCTGTTAGGGAGGGAGTTCCAGGATTTTGTCCCTGTGATGTAGGTACACCCACAGTGCTGTTGGGGAGGGAGTTCCAGGATTTTGTCCGTGTGGTGTAGGTACACCCACAGTGCTGTTAGGGAGGGAGTTCCAGGATTTTGTCCCTGTGGTGTAGGTACACCCACAGTGCTGTTAGAGAGGGAGTTCCAGGATTTTGTCCCTGTGGTGTAGGTACACCCACAGCGCTGTTAGGGAAGGAGTTCCAGGATTTTGACCCTGTGGTGTAGGTACACCCACAGCGCTGTTAGGGAGGGAGTTCCAGGATTTTGATCCAGCGACAGTGAAGGAACGGCCGATATATTTCCAAGTCAGGATGGTGAGTGACTTGGAGGGGAACTTCCAGGTGTTGGTGTTCCCATGTGTCTGCTGCCCTTGTCCTTCTAGATGGTAGCGGTCGTGGGTTTGGAAGGTGCTGTCGAAGGAGCCTTGGTGAGTTGCTGCAGTGCATCTTGTAGATGGTACACACACTGCTGCTGCTGTGCGTCGGTGGAGGAGGGAGTGAATGTTTGTGGATGGGGTGCTGATCAAGCGGGGCTGCTTTGTCCTGGATGGTGTCGAGCTTCTTGAGTGTTGTGGGAGCTGCACTCATCCAGGCAAGTGGGGAGTATCCCATCACACTCCTGACTTGTGCCTTGTAGATGGTGGACAGGCTTTGGGGAGTCAGGAGGTGAGTTACTCTCCGCAGGATTCCCAGCCTCTGACCTGCTCTTGTAGCCACAGTATTTATATGGCTGGTCCCAGTTCAGTTTCTGGTCAATGGTAACCTCCAGGATGTTGATAGTGGGGGATTCAGTGACGGTAATGTCATTGAATGTCAAGGGGACCAGTCACAGTAATACTGTGGCTCCAAGAGCAGGTCAGAGGCTGGGACTTTTGTGGCGAGTAACTCACCTCCTGACTCCCCAAAGCCTGGATACTGTCCAGGTCTTGCTGCATTGGGACATGGGCTGCTTCAGTATCTGAGGAGTTGCAAATGGTGCTGAACATTGTCCAATCATCAGCGAACATCCCCCTTCTGACTTTATGATGGAAGGAAGGTCATTGATGAAGCAGCTGAAGATGGTTGGGCTGAGGACACTACCCTGAGGAACTCCTGCAGTGATGTCCTGGAACTGAGATGACTGACCTCCAACAACCACAACCATCGTCCTTTGTGCTGGGAATGACCCCAACCAGCGGAGAGCTTTCTCCCTGGTTCCCATTGACTCCAGTTCTGCCGGGGCTCCTTGATGCCAGACTGGGTGTGAATGATGAACACTGCCAGCTGCTGAATGAGCTTTCACTGTCCGCTCAATACTCTGTAACTCCATCCCCGCACTCTCCTCTAAATTCATCCTTTCATCATTCGCCCGGTTTCTCAGCATGTCCTTTATGTTTCTCTGAACTTATACTTGCCACTTATCCTCTCACTCATCTTTTCCTGATCCCTCACTCCCTCTCTCTCTGTCTCTCTCCCTCTCTCGCTTTGTCTTTATCTCTCTCTCCCTTTCTCTCTCTGTCTCTCTCTCTCTGTCGTCTCTCTCTCTGTCTCTCTCTCTGTCGTCTCTCTCTGTCTCTCTCTCTGTCGTCTCTCTCTCTGCCTCTCTCTCTCTCTGTCTCTCTCTCTCTCTGTCTCTCTCTCTGTCGTCTCTCTCTCTCTCTGTCTCTCTCTCTCTATCTCTGTCTCTCACTCTCTGTCGTCTCTCCCTCTGCCTCTCTCTCTATCTCTGTCTCTCACTCTCTGTCGTCTCTCTCTCTGTCTCTCTCTGTCGTCTCTCTCTCTGTCTCTCTCTCTGTCTCTCTCTCTCTCTGTCTCTCTCTCTGTGTCTGTCTCTCCCTCTGCCTCTCTCTCTCTCTATCTCTGTCTCTCACTCTCTGTCGTCTCTCCCTCTGCCTCTCTCTCTCTCTGTCTCTCTCTCTCTGTCGTCTCTCTCTCTGTCTCTCTCTCTGTCGTCTCTCTCTCTGTCTCTCTCTCTGTCGTCTCTCTCTCTGCCTCTCTCTCTCTCTGTCTCTCTCTCTCTCTGTCTCTCTCTCTGTGTCTGTCTCTCCCTCTGCCTCTCTCTCTCTATCTCTGTCTCTCACTCTCTGTCGTCTCTCCCTCTGCCTCTCTCTCTATCTCTGTCTCTCACTCTCTGTCGTCTCTCTCTCTGCCTCTCTCTCTCTGCCTCTCTCTCTCTATCTCTGTCTCTCTCTCTGTCTGTCTCTCCCTCTGCCTCTCTCTCTCTATCTCTGTCTCTCTCTCTGTCTGTCTCTCCCTCTGCCTCTCTCTCTCTATCTCTGTCTCTGTCTCTCTCTCTCTATCTCACTCTCTCTCCCTTTCTCTCTCTGTCTCTCTCTCTCCCTCCGTCTCTCTCTCCCCCCAACTCTGTCTCTCTCCCTCTCTCTGTCTCTCTCCCTATTGCTCTCTATCTCTCTCCCTCTGCCTCTCTCCCTCTGTCTCTTTCTCTCTCCCTCTCTCTCTCTCTCCCTCTGCCTCTCTCCCTCTGTCTCTTTCCCTATCACTTTCTATCTCACTCTCTCTCCCCCTCTCTCTCCCTCCCTCTGCCTCTCTCTCTCTCCCCCCACCTCCGCACCCCCCCGTCTCTCTCTCTCTCCCTCTCTCTGTCTCTCTCCCTATCACTCTCTATCTCACTCTCTCTCCCCCTCTCTCTCCCTCCCTCTGCCTCTCTCTTTCTCTCCGTCTCTCTCTCTCCCTCTGCCTCTCTCTCTCTCTCTCCCTTACCTCTGCACCCCCCGTCTCTCTCTCTCCCTCTCTCTGTCTCTCTCCCTATCACTCTCTATCTCACTCTCTCTCCCCCTCTCTCTCCCTCCCTCTGCCTCTCTCTCTCTCCGTCTCTCTCTCTCCCTCTGCCTCTCTCTCTCTCTCTCTCCCCCCACCTCTGCACCCCCCCGTCTCTCTCTCTCTCCCTCTGCCTCTCTCTCTCTCTCTCCCCCCCACCTCTGCACCCCCCCGTCTCTCTGTCTCTCCCTCTCACTCTCTCTCCCCCTATCGCTCTCCACCTCTCTCCTTCAACCTCTCTCTCTGTTTCTACCTTTGTCTCTTGCTCTTTGTCTCTCTCCCTCTCTCTCTGTCTCTCTCCCACTTTATGTCTCTTGTTCTGTTTCTCCCTATGTGCCTCTCGCTCTCCGTCTCTCTCCCTATCACTCTCTGCCTCTCTCCCTCTGTCTCTCTCCCTCTGCCTCTCTCCCTCTGTCTCTCTCCCTCTGTCTCTCTCCCTCTGCCTCTCTCCCTCTGTCTCTCTCCCTTTGTCTCTGTTTCTCTCCCTCTGCCTCTCTCCCTCTGTCTCTCTCCCTCTGTATCTGTCTCTCTCCCTCTGCCTCTCTCCCTCTGCCTCTCTCCCTCTGTCTCTCTCCCTCTGTCTCTCTCCCTCTGTATCTGTCTCTCTCCCTCTGCCTCTCTCCCTCTGCCTCTCTCCCTCTGCCTCTCTCCCTCTGTCTCTCTCCCACTTTATGTCTCTCATTCTGTCTCTCAATCACTATCTATCTCTCTCCCTGTCACTCCATCACTGTGCCTCCCTCTTTGTCCCTCCTTCTCTGTAACTCTCCATCTCTTTCTGTCTCTCCACCTGTGTCTCCCTCTCTGCCTCTAACCCCTCTCTCTTGCACCACCCCGCCCCTTCTATCTCTCTTTCTCTCTGTCTCACTCGCTCCCTCTCTCTCTCTGTCTCTCACTCCCTCTCTTTAATTCCGTCTCCCCCCCCATTATCTCTTTACCCCTCTCTATCTCTCAGTCGATCTTTCCCTGACTCCCTGTCCCTGCTTTCGCTCGGTTACCCTAACAAAATGCCGTCTTGTGTCTGGACAGGAGGAAGATCGGGGACCCTCGCTGACCGATTCCAAGTGTCCTTCCCCTTGCGGACCAACTACATGTACGTGAAAATGACCAGCACCTTGGCCCAGGAGGTGTTTGCCTTCACTGTCTGTCTCCGCTTGAAAACACTGTCCGCTCCTGTGGTTGGGACCCCATTCTCCTATGCAGTCCTAGGAGAGCCCAACGAACTGGTTCTGACTCAGTGGGGAACCAGTCCGATGCATCTGCTTATCAACGACAAGGTAACAGAGCAGACAACATGCCAAATCAGGTCAAAAATAAGATAGCATGGAACCATAGGCCACTACAGCACAGAAAACAGGCCCTTTGGCCCTTCTAGCCTGTGCCGAAATATTATTCCGCTAATCCCATTGACCTGCATCCAGTCCATAACCCTCCAGACCTCTCCCATCCATGTATCTATCCAATTGATTCTTAAAACTTAAGAGTGAGCCCACATTTACCACGTCAGATGGACGCTCGTTCCACACTCTCACCGGTCTCTCTGAGTGAAGAAGTTCCCCCTAATGTTACCCTAAACCTTTCCCCTTTCACCCTAAAGCCATGTCCTCTCGCGTTTATCTCTCCTAATCTAAGTGGAGAGAGCCTGCTTGCATTTACTCTGTCTATACCCCTCATAATTTTGTAACCTTCTATCAAATCTCCCCTCATCCTTCTACACTCCAAGGAATAAAGTCCTAACCTGTTTAATCTTTCCCCGTAACTCAACTCCTGAAGGCCCGGCAACATCCTAGTAAATCTTCTCCGCACTCTCTCGATCTCACTGATATCCTTCCTGTAGTTAGGTGACCAGAACTGCACACAATACTCCAAAGTTGGCCTCACCAATGTCTTATACAACCTCTCACCATAACATCCCAACTCTTATACTCAATACATTGATTTATGAAGGCCAGTATGTCAAAAGCTTTCTTTACACCCTGTCCACCTGTGACGCCACTTTCAGGGAATTATGTGTCTGAACTCCCAGATCATCCACATTGAGGAACTTCCCTTTAAGGCTATTCGCTCGTGGGATGTGGGTGTCGCTGGCTGGGTCCATCATTTGTTGCCCATCCCTAATTGCCCCTTGAGAAGGTGGTGGGTGAGCTGCCTTCTTGAACCAGTCTATGTGGTGTAGGTACACCCACAGTGCTGTTAGGGAGCGAGTTCCAGGATTTTGTCCCTGTGGTGTAGGTACACCCACAGTGCTGTTAGGGAGGGAGTTCCAGGATTTTGTCCCTGTGGTGTAGGTACACCCACAGTGCTGTTAGGGAGGGATTTCCAGGATTTTGTCTCTATGGTGTAGGTACACCCACAGTGCTGTTAGGGAGGGAGTTCCAGGATTTTGTCCCTGTGGTGTAGGTACACCCACAGTGCTGTTAGGGACGGAGTTCCAGGATTTTGTCCCTGTGGTGTAGGTATACACACAGTGCTGTTAGGGAGGGAGTTCCAGGATTTTGTCTCTATGGTGTAGGTACACCCACAGTGCTGTTAGGGAGGGAGTTCCAGGATTTTGTCTCTATGGTGTAGGTACACCCACAGTGCTGTTAGGGACGGAGTTCCAGGATTTTGTCCACGTGGTGTAGGTACACCCACAGTGCTGTTAGGGAGGGAGTTCCAGGATTTTGTCCCTGTGGTGTAGGTACACCCACAGTGCTGTTAGGGAGGGAGTTCCAGGATTTTGTCCCTGTGGTGTAGGTACACCCACAGTGCTGTTAGGGAGGGAGTTCCAGGATTTTTACCCTGTGGTGTAGGTACACCCACAGTGCTGTTAGGGAGGGAGTTTCAGTATTTTGTCCATGTGTTGTAGGTACACCCACAGTGCTGTTAGGGAGGGAGTTCCAGGATTTTTACCCTGTGGTGTAGGTACACCCGCAGTGCTGTTAGGGAGGGAGTTCCAGGATTTTGACCCAGCGACAGTGAAGGAACGGCCGATATATTTCCAAGTCGGGATGGTGAGTGGCTCGGAGGGGAACTTCCAGGTGATGGTGTTCCCCATGTGTCTGCTGCCCTTGTCCTTCTGGATGGTGCTGGAAGGAAATCTGCCCTCCTTACCTGGCCTGGCCGACACGTGACCCCTGACCTCGCGGACAAGGTGGGTTGACTCTTAACTTGCTCAGCTCCTGGGGCCACTCGGGATGGCCTCTGAAGAGGACCGACCTCTGAAGGAGGAATCCTTGATGAAGAACCTCGCCACTTCAAAAGCGGAACTAATGCTCGGCCAAGTGAGAAGGTTGGAGGCCATTCAGCCCCTTGAGCCTGCTCTGACCCTCATCAAGAGCACGGCTGATTGTCAATCGACTCTCAAGGCCCCTCTGAGGTTAAACCATATCCCTTAATACTTTCGGATATCTATCAATCTCGGGCTTATAATTGACAATCCCACCCGGCACAAACCAATCTGCCAACTGCGGATACGCTTCCAAACATTTTTTGTGTGGGCAGGCGCTGGAGGATCAAACCAACAGCAAAGGGAACAACAATTTATACCGCATGGGAAGAGAGTGCTAATTAGCTGGCGAGTGGACTCTTGATTGGCAGCGGCGTTGCCACGGAGATTGCAGCAGAGGACATTGGGCCGTTGGCTGTTAACTGCCTGGGTTTCTGTTTCAAATTCAAGCCAGGCAGGTTGACTCTGACGGGTCGAGGAGGAATGAACCAGGGAGTGGGCTGTCTCCCAAAGTTTCCGTTTCATTGCAAAAAGGACAATGCGTGGGCATGCTCCTTCTGCCTGCAAAGGGTAGGGCCCTGTGCGTGAACCTGTAGCTCCTGGCACACGTAAGTTAGCCCAACTAGTTGTCAAGTGTAATTCATTAGCACAAGCAGGGTTGTTTAGTGAGTGCTGTCCAAACACGGAATCACATCCCATATCGGACACCGTGGTTTGAGTTTTGCAAGCACGGGCTGGTGGGGTACAGCCAGTGCTTTGCCTGTGCCAGACAGCCAAGGGGATGCGCTCGGCAGTTAACTGTTCTCTGCTGCATTGCCCCTGGCAACGCCCCTACCAATCGGAGCCTGCTTGCCAAGCAGTCGGCACTCTCCTCTCATGTGGTATAAATTGTTGTTCCCTTTGCTGCTCAGTGGGCAAGCAAGCCCCAAAGAGAGGCCCATGGAACCCCAAAGCAAAGTAGCCGGGGGGGTCAAAGATGGGGGTGAGGGTGGGGATGGGGGGGGTGGGGGTGCTTGAGCAGATTACAGAGTGGGACGGAGTGGGGTGGGCAAGGTGGTGGGGGGGGCGCTTGGGTTCGGGGTTTAAAGGCTGCCGGCAGGTGGATGAGAAGAAAGAGGGGATCCTTTCTTAACTGGAGGGGGCATTGCCCCTCACTCCAATCTCCACACACAGTGCAGAAGAGACCCTTCGGCCCATCGAGTCTGCACCGACCCGTGAGAAACACCTGACCTACCTCCCTAACCCCATTGACCAGCACTTGGCCCCATAGCCTTGAATGTTATGACGTGCCAAGTGCTCATCCAGGTACTTTTTAAAGGATGTGAGGCTAACCCGCCTCCACCACCCTCCCAGGCAGTGCATTCCAGACCGTCACCACCCTCTGGGTAAAAATCACACCCCCCCTAAACCTCCTGCCCCTCACCTTGACCTTATGTCCCCTCATGACTGACCTTTCAACTAAGGGGAACAGCTGCTCCCTATCCACCCTGTCCATGCCCCTCATAATCTTGTACACCTCGATCAGGTCACCCCTCAGTCTTCTCTGCTCCAACAGAAACAACCCAAGTCTATCCGACCTCTCTTCATAACGTAAATGTTTTATCCCAGGCAACGTCCTGGTGAATCTCCTCTGCACCCCCTCCAGCGCAATCACATCTTTCCTATAATGTGGTGACCAGAACTGCACCCAGTACTCCAGCTGTGGCCTCACCGAGGTTCTACACAACTCCAACATGACCTCCCTACTGTTGTAACCTATGCCTCGATTGATCGAGGCAAGTGTCCCATCTGCCTTTCTCACCACCCCCACTAACATACCTCTTCCGCCTTCAGAGATCTATGGACACACAGGCTCCAGTGAGCAATTCATCTCGTCCCACTCCCCTGCCTTCTCACCATAACCTCTTCCACACGTTCTTCCTCACACACAAACAAGGAGCAGGAAGAGGCCATTCAGCCCCTCAAGCCTGCTCCGCCATTGTACAAGATCGTGGCTGATCTGACTGTAACCTGAAATCTGCATCCCACCCAACCCTCAATAACCTATCACCGCCCCCCCACCACCCCCCCTCCCACCCCCCGCTGACCCTGGCTTATCAAGAATCTATCTCACTCGACCTGAAAAATATTCAGTCAAGGCTCCCAACTCCTATTCAGGAAGAGGGTCCCAAACTCTCACCATCCTCTGAGAGAAAGAAATTCACCTCATCCCTGATTCACGTGGGTGACCCCTTATTTTTAAGCAGTGACCCCCACCCCCCTCCTCGTTCTAGATTCTCCCACAAGAGGAAACACCCTCTCCACATCCGCCCCGGTCAAGGCCCCTCAGGATCGTACATGTTTCAGTCGAGTCACCTTTCACTCTTCTAAACTCCAGCGGATACAAGCGGAGTCTGTCCAACCTGTCCTCGTAAGACAACCCGCCCATTCCAGGTGTTAGTCTGGTAAACCTTCCCTGAACTGCTGCTAACGCATGTACATCCTTCCTTAAATCAGGAGACCAGTACTGTACACAATACTCCAGATGTGGTCTCACCAGCGCCCTGTACAACTGAAACATCACCTCCCTACTTTTCTATTCAATTCCCCTCACAATAAACATACTATTAGCTTCCTAATTACCCACTGTACCTGCGTCCTAACCCTTTGTGGTTCATGCACTAGGACACCCAGATCCCTCTGCACCTCAGAGCTCTGCAATCCCTCACCGTTTAGATAATAAGCTTCGCTTTTATTCTTCCCGCCAAAATTTCACATTTCCCCACATTACGCTCCACTTGCCAGATCTTTGCCCTCTCACGTAACCTCCTGATATCCTCTTCGGAACTTACTGTCCCAGCTAGAGGTGTGTCATCAGCAAATTTGGCATCGATTACACCCTTCCCTTCATCCAAGTCATTTACATGGATTGTAAACAGTTGAGGTCCCAGCACTCTATAGCACGCCGTTCATTCCATCTTGCGATCTGAAAAAGACCCATTCCTTTTCACTAATAGTCCACTTCCCCCCTTGCATGCCTTGATTGACTCTCCCTCCGCCACAGTCTTGAGCAACGTGTTCCAGATCCAAGACACTTGCTAACTGAGAAAGGTTATTCTCATGTCACTTGTACTTCTGTAACTAATGACCTTAAATCTGACCCTCCCATTCCCGACCTTCCTGCCAACGGGAACTGTTTCTCCCTCTCTACTCTGTCCCAGACCCCTCATGATTTCTGACACCTCCATCAAATCTCCTTTCAATATTCTCTTCTCCAAGGAAAACAGTCCCGACTCTTCCAATCTCTCTACATAACTGAAGTTCCTCATCCCTGGAACCATTCTTGTGAATCTTTTCCGCACTCTCTCCCATGCCTTCACATCCTTCCTGAAATGCGGAGCCCAGAACTGGACACAGTACTCCAGCTGAGACCCAACTAGTGTTTTGCGCAAATTCAACATAACCCTTTTTCAAAATTCATTCACGGGATGTGAGGTGTCGCTGGCCGGGCCCAGCATTTATTGCCCATCCCTAATTGCCCCTTGAGAAGGTGGTGGGTGAGCTGCCTTCTTGAGCCAGTCTGTGTGGTGTAGGTACACCCACAGTGCTGTTAGGGAGGGAGTTCCAGGATTTTGTCCCTGTGGTGCAGGTACACCCACAGTGCTGTTAGGGAGGGAGTTCCAGGATTTTGTCCATGTGGTGTAGGTACACCCACAGCGCTGTTAGGGAGGGAGTTCCAGGATTTTGTCCCTGTGGTGTAGGTACACCCACAGTGCTGTTAGGGAGGGAGTTCCAGGATTTTGTCCCTGTGATGTAGGTACACCCACAGTGCTGTTAGGGAGGGAGTTCCAGGATTTTGTCCCTGTGATGTAGGTACACCCACAGTGCTGTTAGGGAGGGAGCTCCAGGATTTTGTCCCTGTGTTGTAGGTACACCCACAGTGCTGTTAGGGAGGGAGTTCCAGGAATTTGTCCCTGTGGTGTAGGTACACCCACAGTGCTGTTAGGGAGGGAGCTCCAGGATTTTGTCCCTGTGGTGTAGGTACACCCTCTGTGCTGTTAGGGAGGGAGCTCCAGGATTTTGTCCCTGTGGTGTAGGTACACCCACAGTGCTGTTAGGGAGGGAGTTCCAGGATTTTGTCCCTGTGGTGTAGGTACACCCACAGTGCTGTTAGGGAGGGAGTTCCAGGATTTTGTCCCTGTGGTGTAGGTACACCCACAGTGCTGTTAGGGTGGGAGTTCCAGGATTTTGTCCCTGTGGTGTAGGTACACCCACAGTACTGTTAGGGAGGGAGTTCCAGGATTTTGTCCATGTGGTGTAGGTACACCCACAGTGCTGTTAGGGAGGGAGTTCCAGGATTTTGTCCCTGTGGTGTAGGTACACCCACAGTGCTGTTAGGGAGGGAGTTCCAGGATTTTGTCCCTGTGGTGTAGGTACACCCACAGTGCTATTAGGGAGGGTTTTCCAGGATTTTGTCCCTGTGGTGTAGGTACACCCACAGTGCTGTTAGGGAGGGAGTTCCAGGATTTGTCCCTGCGGTGTAGGTACACCCACCATGCTGTTAGGGAGGGAGTTCCAGGATTTTGTCCCTGTGGTGTAGGTACACCCACAGTTCTGTTAGGGAGAGAGTTCCAGGATTATGTCCCTGTGGTGTAGGTACACCCACAGTTCTGTTAGGGAGGGAGTTCCAGGATTATGTCCCTGTGATGTAGGTACACCCACAGTGCTGTTAGGGAGGGAGTTCCAGGATTTTGTCCCTGTGGTGTAGGTACACCCACAGTGCTGTAAGGGTGGTAGTTCCAGGATTTTGTCCATGTGGTGTAGGTACACCCACAGTGCTGTTAGAGAGGGAGTGACAGGATTTTGTCCCTGTGGTGTAAGTACACCCACAGTGCTGTTAGGGATGGAGCTCCAGGATTTTGTCCCTGCGGTGTAGGTACACCCACAGCGCTGTTAGGGAGGGAGTTCCAGGAATTTGTCCCTGTGGTGTAGGTACACCCACAGTGCTGTAAGGGTGGTAGTTCCAGGATTTTGTCCATGTGGTGTAAGTACACCCACAGTGCTGTTAGGGATGGAGCTCCAGGATTTTGTCCCTGTGGTGTAGGTACACCCACAGTGCTGTTAGGGAGGGAGTTCCAGGATTTTGTCCCTGTGGTGTAGGTACACCCACAGTGCTGTTAGGGAGGGAGTTCCAGGATTTTGTCCCTGTGGTGTAGGTACACCCACAGTGCAGTTAGGGAGGGAGTTCCAGGATTTTGTCCGTGTGGTGGAGGTACACCCACAGTGCTGTTAGGGATGGAGTTCCAGGATTTTGTCCCTGTGGTGTAGGTACACCCACAGTGCTGTTAGGGAGGGAGTTCCAGGATTTTGTCCCTGTGGTGTAGGTACACCCACAGTGCTGTTAGGGAGGGAGTTCCAGGATTTTGTCCCTGTGGTGTAGGTACACCCACAGTGCTGTTAGGGAGATGTTCCAGGATTTTGTCCCTGTGGTGTAGGTACACCCACAGTGCTGTTAGGGAGGGAGTTCCAGGATTTTGTCCCTGTGGTGTAGGTACACCCACAGTGCTGTTAGGGAGGGAGTTCCAAGATTTTGTCCCTGTGGTGTAGGTACACCCACAGTGCTGTTAGGGAGGGAGTTCCAGGATTTTGTCCGTGTGGTGGAGGTACACCCACAGTGCTGTTAGGGAGGGAGTTCCAGGATTTTGACCCAGCGACAGTGAAGGAACGACCGATATATTTCCAAGTCAGGACAATGAGTGATTTGGAGGGCAACTTCCAGGTGGTGGTGTCCCCATGTGTCTGCTGCCCTCGTCCTTCTAGATGGTAGCGGTCGTGGGTTTGGGCGGTGCTGTCTCAGAAGGGTAACCTCCCTGCGAATGAACTCCATTCCCCTATGAAAACTTCAGTTGGTGAAGTCCAGGTTACTGTCTGCTCCATTAACCGTTCTCTCAACCTGTCGCCACACCCTCAATAATTTTCACACCTGTACCCCCAGCTCCCCCTGCTCCCTGTCTAATCCCTCTCCCTCTCTGTCTAATTGTGGTGCCGTGCTCAACAAGGTAACTGTGTGCGTGGAAAGGGCTCCGAAGAACGATCTGCTCACCAAACTGCTGACCACAGTCCGAGGCTTCACAGAAGCAGGGCCAGCAGTAAGGAGGGGGTTGGGGGTTGGGGGGTGGGGGTGCTCCCGAAAGCTAGAGGTGCAAGAGGGGTTAGAGGCAGCATTCCTGGCAAGGAAGAGCTGGAACGTGGTTGCCCCGCAGGGGTCGCTTATTCCCGGCTTCAGGAGACGAGGTGGACCCGGGAATCTTGGCACAGCCTGATGGGAGGTGACGGAGGACGTCAATTGGACATTGATGAGCAAGTGACAGTTGGACAATGAAGGTTTGGGAGGGGGTGGGGGGGTAGGATAGCAGGGGATTTGGGGAAGGTGCGCTCGGAGAGGTGGGCAGGAGGGGTGCCTGAGGGGACAATCGCGCTCGCAAAGAGGCAAACGCGGGCACGATGGGCGGAAGGGTCTCCTTCAGGGCTGTGTCACGTTAGGAATTCATTAGAAACCATCGCCCCTCTTGATCCAGACATTCCCGGCACCACGTAACAATTCCCATCATCCTGTTCAAACTCCTCCCTCACCCCCTCCCTCCCTATCTCTGTAATCTCCTCCAGCCCCTACAATTCCCATCCTCCTGTTCAAACTCCTCCCTCACCACCCTCCCTCCCTATCTCTGTAACCTCCTCCAGCCCCTACAATTCTCATCCTCCTGTTCAAATCCCTCCATCGCACCCTCCCTCCCTATCTCTGTAACCTCCTCCAGCCTCTACAATTCTCATCCTCCTGTTCAAATCCTTCCCTCACCCCCTCCCTCCCTATCTCTGTAACCTCCTCAATCCCCTACAATTCTCATCCTCCTGTTCAAATGCCTCCCTCGCACCCTCCCTCCCTATCTCTGTAACCTCCTCCAGCCCCTACAATTCTCATCCTCCTGTTCAAATCCCTCCCTCACCCCCTCCCTCCCTATCTCTGTAACCTCCTCCAGCCCCTCCAATTCTCATCCTCCTGTTCAAATCCCTCCCTCACCCCCTCCCTCCCTATCTCTGTAACCTCCTCCAGCCCCTACAATTCTCACCCTCCTGTTCAAATCCCTCCCTCACCCCCTCCCTCCCTATCTCTGTAACCTCCTCCAGCCTCTACAATTCCCATCCTCCTGTTCAAATGCCTCCCTCACCCCCTCCCTCCCTATCTCTGTAACCTCCTCCAGCCCCTACAATTCTCATCCTCCTGTTCAAATCCCTCGCTCCCTCCCTATCTCTGTAACCTCCTCCAGCCCCTACAATTCTCATCCTCCTGTTCAAATCCCTCCCTCCCTATCTCTGTAACCTCCTCCAGCCCCTACAATTCTCATCCTCCTGTTCAAATCCCTCCCTCCCTCCCTATCTCTGTAACCTCCTCCAGCCCCTACAATTCTCATCCTCCTGTTCAAATCCCTCCCTCACCCCCTCCCTCCCTATCTCTGTAACCTCCTCCAGCCCCTACAATTCCCATCCTCCTGTTCAAATCCCTCACTCACCCCCTCCCTCCCTATCTCTGTAACCTCCTCCAGCCCCTACAATTCTCATCCTCCTGTTCAAATCCTTCCCTTACCCCCTCCCTCCCTATCTCTGTAACCTCCTCCAGCCCCTACAATTCTCATCCTCCTGTTCAAATCCTTCCCTCACCCCCTCCCTCCCTATCTCTGTAACCTCATCCAGCCCCTATAATTCTCATCCGCCTGTTCAAATCCCTCTCTCACCCCCTCCCTCCCTATCTCTGTAACCTCCTCCAGCCCCTACAATTCTCATCCGCCTGTTCAAATCCCTCCCTCACCCCCTCCCTCCCTATCTCTGTAACCTCCTCCAGCCCCTATAATTCTCATCCGCCTGTTCAAATCCCTCTCTCACCCCCTCCCTCCCTATCTCTGTAACCCCCCCAGCCCCTACAATTCTCATCCTCCTGTTCAAATCCCTCCTTCACCCCCTCCCTCCCTATCTCTGTAACCCCCCCAGCCCCTACAATTCCCATCCTCCTGTTCAAATCCCTCACTCACCCCCTCCCTCCCTATCTCTGTAACCTCCTCCAGCCCCTACAATTCTCATCCTCCTGTTCAAATCCCTCCCTCGCACCCTCCCTCCCTATCTCTGTAACCTCCTCCAGCCCCTACAATTCTCATCCTCCTGTTCCAATCCCTCCCTCACCCCCTCCCTCCCTATCACTGTAACATCCTGCAACCCTCCGAGGTCTCTGCGCTCCTCCCATTCCAGCCTCTTGAGAATCCCCCCGCCCCCCACCCCCTCCCACCCTCGCATCCCCTCGCCCCTGATTTCCCTCTCTCCGACATTGGCGGCCGGAACCTCAGCAGCTTGGTGGGGGTTGGTGGGGGAGTGGGGGGAAGGGGGAGGGGAGGGGAGGGGTTGAGAGGAGAGGGAGGAGGGTGGGGTGGTGCATAAGCTCTGGAACTCCCACCCGCTAAACCTCTCCGCGCTCCCGCTCTCTCTCCCTCCCTCCCTACTCTCCACTGGCCTCCATTAAGGCGCTCCTTTGGAAAGAGAAACGCCAACTCTTTGACCGAGGCTCCGCTGACGGGTCCCGAACGTCTCCCGCCGCGGCTTTGGCGCCCATCTCTGGCTCGTGAACTGCTCTACAGAAGGGCCCCCCCGGAGTGCTTTGACCCGGAGAAAGGGGGCCCATGATCGAGGCTTTTTATTTTGTTAATGGTGCTGATGTTGTGCCCTCCTCCCCATGCAGATGGCAGGCTTGCCCCTGGCACTGAACGATAGTGGCTGGCATCACGTCTGCATAACCTGGTCGATCCGAGATGGTACCTGGGAGGCCTATCAGGACGGTTCGAGCAGAGGCAAAGGGGACAACCTGGCCCCCTGGCACCCAATCAAATTGGGAGGCGTCTTCGTTCTCGGGCAAGAACAGGTGAGGGGGTGGGGGGTGGGGGGGCGGTGGTGGGTGGACATTTTCCTTTGAGGGACTGTTGATAATTTCACCCATATCCGACAGGGTTTCATTCGAAGGCAGAAGAGGCTCGAGAAGGGGCTGAATGGCCTCCTCCTGTTCCTGTGTAACAGGCTCGAGAAGGGGCTGAATGGGGCCTCCTGTTCCTGTGTAACAGGCTCGAGAAGGGGCTGAATGGGATCCTCCTGTTCCTGTGTAACAGGCTCGAGAAGGGGCTGAATGGGCCTCCTCCTGTTCCTGTGTAACAGGCTCGAGAAGGGGCTGAATGGGATCCTCCTGTTCCTGTGTAACAGGCTCGAGAAGGGGCTGAATGGGCCTCCTCCTGTTCCTGTGTAACAGGCTCGAGAAGGGGCTGAATGGGATCCTCCTGTTCCTGTGTAACAGGCTCGAGAAGGGGCTGAATGGCCTCCTCCTGTTCCTGTGTAACAGGCTCGAGAAGGGGCTGAATGGGATCCTCCTGTTCCTGTGTAACAGGCTCGAGGGGCTGAATGGGATCCTCCTGTTCCTGTGTAACAGGCTCGAGGGGCTGAATGGGCCTCCTCCTGTTCCTGTGTAACAGGCTCGAGAAGGGGCTGAATGGGCCTCCTCCTGTTCCTGTGTAACAGGCTCGAGGGGCTGAATGGGCCTCCTCCTGTTCCTGTGTAACAGGCTCGAGAAGGGGCTGAATGGGCCTCCTCCTGTTCCTGTGTAACAGGCTCGAGAAGGGGGCTGAATGGGCCTCCTCCTGTTCCTGTGTAACAGGCTCGAGAAGGGGCTGAATGGGCCTCCTCCTGTTCCTGTGTAACAGGCTCGAGAAGGGGGCTGAATGGGCCTCCTCCTGTTCCTGTGTAACAGGCTCGAGAAGGGGCTGAATGGGCCTCCTCCTGTTCCTGTGTAACAGGCTCGAGAAGGGGCTGAATGGCCTCCTCCTGTTCCTGTGTAACAGGCTCGAGAAGGGGCTGAATGGACCTCCTCCTGTTCCTGTGTAACAGGCTCGAGAAGGGGCTGAATGGGCCTCCTCCTGTTCCTGTGTAACAGGCTCGAGGGGCTGAATGGGCTCCTCCTGTTCCTGTGTAACAGGCTCGAGAAGGGGCTGAATGGGCTTCGCTGGCTGGGCCCAGCATTTATTGCCCATTCCTAATTTCCCCTTGAGATCGTGGAGAGCTGTCTTCTTGATCCGCAGCTGTCCCTGTGGTGTAGGTACACCCACAGTGCTGTTAGGGAGGGAGTTCCAGGATTTTGTCCCTGTGGTGTAGGTACACCCACAGTGCTGTTAGGGAGGGAGTTCCAGGATTTTGTCCCTGTGGTGTAGGTACACCCACAGTGCTGTTAGGGAGGGAGTTCCAGGATTTTGTCCGTGTGGTGTAGGTACACCCACAGTGCTGTTAGGGAGGGAGTTCCAGGATTTTGTCCCTGTGGTGTAGGTACACCCACAGTGCTGTTAGGGAGGGAGTTCCAGGATTTTGTCCCTGTGGTGTAGGTACACCCACAGTGCTGTTAGGGAGGGAGTTCCAGGATTTTGTCCCTGTGGTGTAGGTACACCCACAGTGCTGTTAGGGAGGGAGTTCCAGGAATTTGACGCAGCGACAGTGAAGGAACGGCCGATATATTTCCAAGTCATGATGGTGAGGGGCTCAGAGGGGAACTTCCAGGTGATGGTGTTCCCATGTGTCTGCTGCCCTTGTCCTTCTAGATGGTACTGGTCGTGGGTTTGGAAGGTGCTGTTGAAGGAGCCTTGGTGAGTTGCTGCAGTGCATCTTGTAGATGGTACACACACTGCTGCTACTGTGCGTCGGTGGTGGAGGGAGTGAATGTTTGTGGATGGTGTTCCCATCAAGCGGGGCTGCTTTGTCCTGGATGGTGTCGAGCTTCTTGAGTGTTGTGGGAGCTGCACTCATCCAGGCAAGTGGGGAGTATCCCATCACAGTCCTGACTTGTGCCTTGTAGATGGTGGACAGGCTTTGGGGGAGTCAGGAGGTGAGTTACTCTCCGCAGAGTCTGACCTGCTCTTGTAGCCACAGTATTTATATGGCTGGGTCCCAGTTCAGTTTCTGGTCAATGGTAACCCCCAGGATGTTGATAGTGGGGGATTCAGTGAGGGTAATGACATTGAATGTCAAGTGGGGTGTTGGTTAGATTCTCTCTTGTTGGAGAGGGTCAGTGCCTGGCACTTGTGTGGCGCCACTGTTACTCGCCAGTGGTCTACATCTTTTTAGCTTCTCTGTCAAGGTCTGGACAACGCATTGAGAACTCTCAATCTTATTTCACACAAGAATATCTTGTCAGATCCAATTTTGCAAGACACGGAAGGAGGGTAAGGTCCTCTTTTTCAGTGGGCACCGGACAGTGTGTCAGACGCTGACCTCTGGCCCTTCTGGGGACTGCGCTGGAAGCCAGTGCCAGAGGGAGGGGACATGGGCTGGGATAGGAGGCCCTGGATGTCTGTTTGCGTTGGGCCGCGCTGAGAAGGGTCATCACTGGATGTGGGATCAGGGAGGGCTGGGAAATCTGAGCATTCGGCAGCTGAATTAACTCCACGTGTTCAAGATGTGACAGTCTCGCTCGCCACCACCCCCCCCCTCTCAATCCATCTCTCCAATCATCTTTCTCTGCCCCTCCCTTTCTCCCTCTGCCTCTCTCTCTCTCTATCTCCCTTCCTCCCTCAGTCCCTCACTTGCCTTCTCCCTCTGCCTCTCTCTCTCTCTATCTCCCTTCCTCCCTCAGTCCCTCACTTGCCTTCTCCCTCTGCCTCTCTCTCTCTCTCTCTATCTCCCTTCCTCCCTCAGTCCCTCACTTGCCTTCTCCCTCTCTCTCTCTCTCTCTCCCTTCCTCCCTCAGTCCCTCACTTGCCTTCTCCCTCTGCCTCTCCTTGTCTTGCTCGCTCAACCCAACTCTCACTTGCGATCCCTCTCCTTTCCATCTTCTGCAATTCCCTTCTCTCTATCTCCATCTCTCAGTCCCTCTCACCTTCCCTCTCTCTCTCTCTCTCTCCCTCTGTTGCTTTCGATCGCTTTCTGCCTCCTTTTCTTTCCCTCTCAATCTCTCTCCTCCTCTCTCTCTATCTGTCTCTAAATTTCTCTCAATCCTCTGCATATCTCTCTCTCTCTTTGCCTCTCTAATCCTATGTCTCTTTCTCTCGCTCTCTCCATCTCCATTCATGTTTCTCTCAGTCTCTATTCTTTGGTTTCTCCCCCTCCCCCTCTCTCATTCCTATCACACACTATTTCTATCCCATCTCTACCCTGCGCTCTCTATTTCTATCTATATCTTTTCCATTTCCCCCTCCTCATCGCTCTATTCCTTTCGAACACACAACACAGACACATGCATAAACGCACACTCACAAAGACACACACACAGATATATACACACACACACACAGGAGCGCAGAGGTGTGCACAGACTCACATGCACACGTACACTCACATACACACATACAGATGCACAAACGCACACAAAGATATACACACACAGACATATATACACACACACAGGCGTGCACAGACACTCACACAGACACACACACACACACACACTGACACAGGCACAGACACTCACACAGGCACAGACACTCACACAGGCACAGACACAGGCACTCACACATACACACACACACACACACACAGGCACAGCCACTCACACAGACACAGGCACAGACACACACACAGGCACAGCCACACACACAGGCACAGACACACACACAGGCACAGACACACACACAGGCACAGACACACACACACACAGGCACAGACACACACACAGGCACAGACACACACACAGGCACAGACACACACACACACAGGCACAGGCACACACACACACAGGCACACACACGCACAGACACACACACACAGGCACAGACACACAGATGCACAAACACAAGCGCACAGATATACACACACAAGCAAACACACGAATGCACAAAGTCACAGACATATGCACACACACACAGATGCACACACACATGCAGGGACTCTCTCCACCCACAACCTCCCCCCACACACAAACACACACACACACAGACCCCCGCCGCACGCACATACACACACACACCCTCCTCCCAACACACACAACCACACACGTACCCCCTCCCCACACACACAAACACACACACACACAGACCCCCGCCGCACGCACACACACACACACACACCCTCCTCCCAACACACACAACCATACACGTACCCCCTCCCCACACACACAAAAACACACACATGTACCACCTTCTCACACGCACACACCCCCACTTCCGACACACACAAACACACACACACCCCCTCCCCACACACACAGACACACATCCACCCTCCCCACACAAATCACCCCCCCCCACCCCAGTCCCTTGGTGAGCTCCGAGCTCTGTCCTCCGCAGAATGAGAGTTGGACGCCGATCTCAGTGACTTTGCTGCCAGCGTCCCTGACCCTTTATCCAGATATACGCAACTATTCACATGAGGGAAAAGGATGGTTGTCTCATCAGAGTGAATTGAACCAAAGCCGGCGCATGTCCTTCATCCCCAGCGCTGCATACCCGAAGGGTGAATAGACTCTCTCCAGTAACAAGAGAGGTCTCGGATGTACAAAAGGATCTCGGGAAGAGCAGCAGGACTGAAGGGACCTGTCTGTGGGAAACTATCGGTGGTGATGGTCTCAGAGAGAGACTAGCGACACCAGGGTAAAGGCAGCGGATTCCCAAGTGCCAGGAATGATGAGGGGACATTACTGCACGTGCCTCCGCCGTGAGTTCGAGTGGGTTCAGGGAGGGTCATTATGGACTGAACATTATTGACTGAAAGACAGAGAGACGGGGTGCACAAAAAAATACAGCTTCAATTCGGGGGACGCGAAACCGGTTGGGATTGAGGTGAGACTCATTGTATACAACTCCCTCCATGTCTCTTCCTCCCTCCCTATCTCTGTAACCTCCTCCTCCAGCCCCTACAATTCTCACCCTCCTGTTCAAATCCCTCCCTCACCCCCTCCCTCCCTATCTCTGTAACCTCCTCCAGCCCCTACAATTCTCATCCTCCTGTTCAAATCCCTCCCTCACCCCCTCCCTCCCTATCTCTGTAACCTCCTCCAGCCTCCCTCACCCCCTCCCTCCCTATCTCTGTAACCTCCTCCTCCAGCCCCTACAATTCTCACCCTCCTGTTCCAATCCCTCCCTCACCCCCCTCCCTCCCTATCTCTGTAACCTCCTCCAGCCTCCCTCACCCCCTCCCTCCCTATCTCTGTAACCTCCTCCTCCAGCCCCTACAATTCTCATCCTCCTGTTCAAAGCCCTCCCTCACCCTCTCCCTCCCTATCTCTGTAACCTCCACCTGCCCCTACAATTCTCATCCTCCTGTTCAAATCCCTCCCTCACCCCCTCCCTCCCTATCTCTGTAACCTCCTCCAGCCTCCCTCACCCCCTCCCTCCCTATCTCTGTAACCTCCTCCAGCCTCCCTCACCCCCTCCCTCCCTATCTCTGTAACCTCCTCCTCCAGCCCCTACAATTCTCACCCTCCTGTTCAAATCCCTCCCTCACCCCCTCCCTCCCTATCTCTGTAACCTCCTCCAGCCCCTACAATTCTCATCCTCCTATTCAAATCCCTCACTCACACCCCTCCCTCCCTATCTCTGTAACCTCCTCCAGCCCCTACAATTCTCATCCTCCTGTTCAAATCCCTCCCTCACCCCCTCCCTCCCTATCTCTGTAACCTCCTCCAGCCCCTACAATTCTCATCCTCCTGTTCAAATCCCTCTCTCACCCCCTCCCTCCCTATCTCTGTAACCTCCTCCAGCCCCTACAATTCTCACCCTCAGGTTCCAATCCCTCCCTCGCCCCCTCCCCCAATCTCTGCCGCCTCCGGACAAACCTCCGGAGGTCTAATCCCGGCCTCCCCAGCAGCCCCCCCTTGGATCCCATTGCTCCGCTATTGGCGGTCGGGCCTTCAACTGCCCGGGGTTATCGAGGGTGGGGAGAGTGGGTGGCGGAGGGGGTGGGGTGGGGTGGGGTGGGGTGGGGTGGGGGGTACTAAGTTCTGGAACATCCTGCCTTCACCTCCCCTCCCCTTTAAGGTGCTCCTGAAAACCTCCCTCTTTGGCCGAGCGGCTAATGTCCCCTCACGGGACCTGGGGGCCAAGCCAAGCCATGTGGGTCGCATGTGGGGCACCCTGGGAGTTTTGCTAGGTTTCTGGGAGCGTCGCTAGGTCAACGGAGGCCTGTGATAAACGCAAGTCCGTGTCCCTTATTACCGGTCGGCTTTGAACTCATCTCTGTTTCTTTGGGCAGGATGCTGTTGAGGATCACTTTGACGCCAGCCAAGCTTTCGTAGGCGCACTGTCGGACTTCCAGATGTGGGACCGCGTGCTCCCGCCCTCCGATATCGAAAGCCTCGCGGCTTGCTCCAGCGCCCTGAGAGGAAACCTCATCGCCTGGACTGCGGACAGCGTGGAACTGCACGGCGGGGTGGTCAACTTGCCTTTCAACCACTGTCACTAGGCCCGGAAGGCGCCGGCTGAGGGGGCGCCAGGAACTCCGGCCCTCTCCCGCAGCGGCTACTCATCCGCCCGCGAGCCAGGTTGAGCGTCACGGCAACCCCCCCCCACCCCCCCACCACCACCCCGGCGGGGCAGGAGGCTGCTTGTGGTTGGTCGCCGGATGTGCTTGTCCCCAAGCTTCCTTCTCTTGCGCCTGGCTGCCACCATGTAGCGTTGGAAGGAGGTTGGAGCAGGAGGAGAGGTGGAGGGGCCTTTTCGATCCCTCTGGGCCTGCTCCGCTGCTCAATGCAATAAAGACTGATCTTCTACCTCGACTCCACTCTCCTGCCCCCTCTTCCCTCCCCCCCCCCCTCCCCTCCCCCTTCATGCTCCAAAATCTCACGACCTTGAATAGACTCAACAACTGAGCATTCACAACTCTCTCTGAGGTAGAGGATTCCAATGGTTCACCAGCCTCCGAGTGAAGACATTTCTCCTGGTCTCAGTCCAAAATGGCCAACCCCTTATTCTGAGACGATGACACCTCCCCCCACAACCACCCAAGTCCCCCTACCCTCCCCCCCCAAGCCCCCTACCCTCCACCCCCCCAAGACCGCCTAATCTCCCCCCCCACCCCCTACTCTCCCCCCCCCCACCCAAAGCCCCCCTACCCTCTCCACCCCCACCCCAAGCCCCCCTACCCTCTCCACCCCCACCCCAAGACCCCCTACCCTCCACCCCCCCCCAAGACCCCCTACTCTCCCCCCCCAACCCAAAGCCCCCCTACCCTCTCCACCCCCACCCCAAGACCCCCTACCCTCCCCACCCCCACCCCAAGCCCCCCTACCCTCCCCCCAAGCCCCCTACCCTCCACCCCCCCAAGACCCCCTACTCTCCCCCCTCCACCCCCGGCCCAAACCCCCCTACTCTCCCCCCCCCACCCCTGGCCCAAGCCCCCCTCCCCTCTCCACCCCCCCAAGCCCCCCTACCCTCTCCACCCCCACCCCCCCAAGCCCCCCTACCCTCTCCACCCCCACCCCTGGCCCAAGCCCCCCTACCGTCTCCACCCCCACCCCCCCAAGCCCCCCTACCCTCTCCACCCCCACCCCCCCAAGCCCCCCTACCCTCTCCACCCCCACCCCTGGCCCAAGCCCCCCTACCGTCTCCACCCCCACCCCCCCAAGCCCCCCTACCCTCTCCACCCCCACCCCCCCAAGCCCCCCTACCCTCTCCACCCCCACCCCCCCAAGCCCCCCTACCCTCTCCACCCCCACCCCCCCAAGCCCCCCTACCCTCTCCACCCCCCACCCCCCCAAGCCCCCCTACCCTCTCCACCCCCAAGCCCCCCTACCCTCTCCACCCCCAAGCCCCCCTACCCTCTCCACCCCCAAGCCCCCCTACCCTCTCCACCCCCAAGCCCCCCTACCCTCTCCACCCCCAAGCCCCCCTACCCTCTCCACCCCCAAGCCCCCCTACCCTCTCCACCCCCACCCCCACAAGCCCCCCTACCCTCTCCACCCCCACCCCAAGCCCCCCTACCCTCTCCACCCCCAAGCCCCCCTACCCTCTCCACCCCCACCCCAAGCCCCCCTACCCTCTCCACCCCCACCCCCACAAGCCCCCCTACCCTCTCCACCCCCACCCCAAGCCCCCTCTACCCTCTCCACCCCCACCCCAAGCCCCCCTACCCTCTCCACCCCCACCCCAAGCCCCCTCTACCCTCTCCACCCCCACCCCAAGCCCCCCTACCCTCCCCACCCCCACCCCAAGCCCCCCTACCCTCCCCACCCCCACCCCAAGCCCCCTTACCCTCCCCCTAGTTTGTGACTCTCCAACCAGGGGCAAGAGGAAACTGCCTCTTGGCATCGACCCTGTCAAACCCCCATTATGGTCCCAGCTGACGTTGCTACGGGGCAAGCCAAATCCCAGGGTGAAACCCGGCTTGATAGATCCTGGCTTTTATTTTTAGTTTAGATACAAGCAGATTGGCAACCGAGCAGATTCACAGGAGTCAGCTGATGAACTTTTAGCAAAAGAATAAAAGATCTTATTTTAAAAAGAAAAGGTGAACGAGAATACAATCCTGCTTCACCCACAACCATACCCACACAGCTTTATGTAGATTTGTTCGGGTAACAAAATTACAAAAGCCTTCTTATACTCCAGTGTTCACGGTGCGTTCACAGTCCACGTAAACCAATAGGAGACCCGTGGTCAGGCACACCACACTCTGAAACCAAGTGACAGATACCACCCCAAGCAGATGCTCTGGATCTCCCCTCAACTCCCCTCAGGTGCTTGTCCCATCATGACCCACCCCGTCTCACTAAACTCCGTCTCTCACACCAGGGTTCCCAATCGCCACTCTTGGATAGCCCGCTTTTGGATCTTGTCCCAAACTGATGCTTCCTCTCAGGGGTTTTACGTAAGGGTTCACCTCCAGGGTTTTGAGCTTTCCTGGATCTCCATGTGCCTTGCATGCACTGTCTCTCTCTCTCTCTCTCTGACTCCGCTGTGCCAGCCGAGCACCACTGCTTCACACGGCCGTAAGAAAGAGTGACAGACCCTCCCCACTGTCTCCTTGGGTCCTCTGGTTTCTTGCAAGTCTATTTTGCTTTAAGTCTGCTTGCTTGCCCATCCTCCCTTGAAGCTAGGAACCTTTCCCTGCTCCCCATCCTTAAGTTCTCTTAATAGGACACTTGCCAAATCCCTGTTCGTCCCCGCAAGCTGGAAGGTCGTCTCAAGACCCCTCTTCTTCTGTTGTTTGCAGTTCCCTCCTGTCCAGCTTCTCCAAACTCCTGTTTCCGAACGATCATAAAAAATGTTCTATATATCTCTGTCTCTGTGGCGACCCTCTCTCTGGACCCCTGCTGCTAGGCAACAGCACAGCTTTTTTTCTTACCTTGTTTGTTTGAACTCCTCTTTCAAGGGTCATAAAAACTCATTAAAATGAAGGCATCTGTTAAGTGAAACTAAAACTCAGGTTTCATGTGTTTAACCCACAAAATAGAGGAATACAAAATTAAACTTAAAGATTTACCTTAGTCCTAACACACACAAAGACACATGTAACTTACTCACACACTCTCTCTAGTTCCAGGACATCACTGTAGGAGTTCCTCAGGGTTAGTGTCCTAAGTCCAACCATCTTCAGCTGCGTCACCAATCACCTCCCTTCCATCATAAGGTCAGAAGTGGGGGTGTTTGCTGATGATTGCACAATGTTCAGCACCATTCACGACTCCTCAGATACGGAAGCAGTCCATATCCGAATGCAGCAAGACCTGGACAATATCCAGGCTTGGGCTGATAAGTGGCAAGTAACATTCACACCACACAAGTGCCAGGCAATGACCATCTCCAACGGAGAGAGAATCCAACCATCTCCCTTTCACATTCAATGACATTACCATCGCTGAATCCCCCCACTATCAACATCCTGGGGGTTACCATTGACCAGAAACTGAACTGGGACCAGCCATATAAACACCGTGGCTACAAGAGCAGGTCAGAGGCTGGGAATCCTGCGGAGAGTAACTCACCTCCTGACTCCCCAAAGCCTGTCCACCATCTACAAGGCACAAGTCAGGAGTGTGATGGGATACTCCCCACTTGCCTGGATGAGTGCAGCTCCCACAACACTCAAGAAGCTCGACACCATCCAGGACAAAGCAGCCCCGCTTGATGGGCACCCCATCCACAAACATTCACTCCCTCCACCACCGACGCACAGTAGCAGCAGTGTGTGTACCATCTACAAGATGCACTGCAGCAACTCACCAAGGCTCCTTCGACAGCACCTTCCAAACACACGACCCACTACCATCTAGAAGGACAAGGGCAGCAGACACATGGGAACACCAGCACCTGGAAGTTCCCCTCCAAGCCCCTCGCCATCCTGACTTGGAAACATATCGGCCGTTCCTTCACTGTCGCTGGGTCAAAATCCTGGAACTCCCTCCCTAACAGCACTGTGGGTGTACCTACACCACAGGGACAAAATCCTGGAACTCCCTCCCTAACAGCACTGTGGGTGTACCTACACCACACGGGACAAAATCCTGGAACTCCCTCCCTAACAGCACTGTGGGTGTACCTACACCACAGGGACAAAATCCTGGAACTCCCTCCCTAACAGCACTGTGGGTGTACCTACACCACAGGGACAAAATCCTGGAACTCCCTCCCTAACAGCACTGTGGGTGTACCTACACCACACGGGACAAAATCCTGGAACTCCCTCCCTAACAGCACTGTGGGTGTACCTACACCACAGGGACAAAATCCTGGAACTCCCTCCCTAACAGCACTGTGGGTGTACCTACACAACACGGGACAAAATCCTGGAACTCCCTCCCTAACAGCGCTGTGGTTGTACCTACACCACAGGGACAAAATCCTGGAACTCCCTCCCTAACAGCACTGTGGGTGTACCTACACCACACAGACTGGTTCAAGAAGGCAAGCTCACCCACCACCTTCTCGAGGGGCAATTAGGGACGGGCAATAAAGGCTGGGCCCAGCCAGCGACCTTCAACCCCCCTACATCCGTAAATGAATTTAAAAAAAAACAGTTCCTAAATATACCTCAATGAGTTTCAGCGGGATCACCTCTCTTTGTTCTAGGCTCCAGAGAGCCTCTACCCATCCGACACCATCTGTCTTCACAGGAGAGCCCTCTGATTGGAGGAATCCGTCTACAGAACTTACATTGCACTCGCTCAATGGCAAATATATTGCTCCTCCGGTAAGGAGAGCAAAACTGCACACACTTCTCCTGCGGCGATATGGGTTCAACTCCCACCATTGCATGTGGTGGTATATAAGTTTGGTTAATGGGGAGCGGGTGGGGGGGGGGGTGGTGGGGGGGTGGGTGGGGGATGTAAGAAACAAAGGGCTATAATGTGACCTCGATGAGCGTCGTGCAAACCCACCTGGGTTCACGAGTGCCCCCCTCTCGGGGAGGGAGATTTGCCGTCCTCACACTGGCCTGGCCACCAGGTGACTCCAAGCCCACAGCAACATGGTCAGCTCTTAAGCGCCCTCTTAAAAAAACGACCTGGTGAGCCGCTCGGTTCGAGGGCGATGGACAGTGGGCACCATCATCTGGCCTTGGCAGCGATGCCCAACTCCCCTGGCAAGAGTGTCGAAAAACACGAGGCAATCTTTTCCCCGATTTCTCCCCCCCCTCAGATACAGGCCACTTCCTACCCAAATCCCTTACTCGCTGTCCCCTTTGAATATCAACGCGCCCTAACCTCTCTCGGTTTGAAAAGCGCTCGGGTTTCTAACCTGAATGTGGCTGAAAGGAGGGGAGTTGTCCAAGCTTCTGCTCCTCTGGACAAACACAAGAGTGCCCAATTTCAAAGGTCCACTGCACCTGATGCTACAGGAGAAAAGGGCGCGGACTGGCTGGCGTTAAACTGGACAAGCCGTTGCCACAGAGAGTGCAACATGGTGCTATCGGCGCTCCCCTAACTAATTAGAACAAAAAGTGCAAGGTTTGAACGCATCCCTTTTGTTTGCGGAGAACGTGCGCCCTGTGTACGAATGTGCGTCACTTGTAGCAAGCTTAAATGAGCCGTCTTACCTGCGTGACTGATTAAATACAATTGGTTACCAGCGCCGCTTTTTCAGCGCACTCAGGGTTGCCCAACCAGTGCTGCCTGAGCGAGGTAGCACTCCCAGCAGTTGATGTTTTTGTTTTGGGATTCTCCAACACGTCCTGGCGCCTCTTCTGAGTTACTCGGGAGCTTAGGGAGGGCCCCGTGGCAACACCGTAGCCAATTCACGTTGACTTGCCAGCCAATCCAGGGCCCTCCTCTCCAGTGGTAGAAATTGTGAGTGTCGGAAATTTGGCATTCTTGCATTTGTCCCACTAAGCGCAAAGTGAAAAACCCATGGTGGCATGTTTGCCCTATCAGCAAGATTCAGTTCTCGACAACCATGTGGCTGCTTTACGATTTGCTTTCCTGCCAAAGTGGATAGGTTTACCACGTTCCTACATTACATTCCACCTGTCACGCTCTTGGTCGCTCACTCAGCCAGTCCGGACCCCTTGCCAGCCCCTCTGCCTCCTCCTCACACGCTACGGTCACACCCGACACTGTGCCTTCAGCAACCTTGGATTCCTTCCTGCGGCCCTGGTGTGGCCGCTGTCCAGAAACATTCAAAGTACACCACATCTACCGCTCCCCCCCTTTACCCTCCCTCGAGAAAGGAGAGTCAGACCGAAGGTCACAAGGCAAGCCCAGAAACCCAGAACGTGGATTGACCATTGAAGACGAAAAGGAAACAAAGAGCGCTAGTCGGAAGGGCCAGAAGAAATTGAGCCAACGTTGAAGCGGTAGGTGTCTGGCCACCTTCCCGGGGAGACCACAGAGACCTGCCCCACAAATTCAGGAAGGGGGTAGCGCTGAAATGGGGGGGGGGGGGGGGGTGGCTAAGACCGATTCAAATTCCACTAGCAAGTTAGAAGGCAAAACGAGGAGGTGGCAGAGCAGATACAGGTCTTCAAAAGCGACGTTCAGAAAAGACGATGCATTTCAGCCATTTGCTGGTCACTGAAAGACGGCAGAGATGTCTCCAAGAGGACGAAGGGAGGGCAGCTGACTTCGGCGGAGATGCGTGTGACAGATGAGCGACACTGAGCAAGCGAGGGTGTAATTTTAATATCCGATTCACGGGATGTGGGCTTGGCTGGCCGGGCCCAGCATTTATTGCCCATCCCAAGTTGACCCTTGAGAAGGTGGCGGGTGAGCTGCCTTCTTGAACCAGTCCCGTGTGGTGTAGGTACACCCACAGTGCTGTTAGGGAGGGAGTTCCAGGATTTTGTCCCGTGTGGTGTAGGTACACCCACAGTGCTGTTAGGGAGGCAGTTCCAGGATTTTGTCCCTGTGGTGTAGGTACACCCACAGCGCTGTTAGGGAGGCAGTTCCAGGATTTTGTCCCTGTGGTGTAGGTACACCCACAGCGCTGTTAGGGAGGGAGTTCCAGGATTTTGTCCCTGTGGAGTAGTTACACCCACAGAGCTGTTAGGGAGGGAGTTCCAGGATTTTGTCCCTGTGGTGTAGGTACACCCACAGTGCTGTTAGGGAGGGAGTTCCAGGATTTTGTCCCTG
The DNA here is from genome assembly GCA_026770705.1 of Isurus oxyrinchus. Classification (NCBI taxonomy): domain Eukaryota; kingdom Metazoa; phylum Chordata; class Chondrichthyes; order Lamniformes; family Lamnidae; genus Isurus; species Isurus oxyrinchus. The sequence continues at coordinate 34,834 of JANJGN010004151.1, forward strand.
TGGTGTAGGTACACCCACAGTGCTGTTAGGGTGGGAGTTCCAGGATTTTGTCCCTGTGGTGTAGGTACACCCACAGTGCTGTTAGGGAGGGAGTTCCAGGATTTTGTCCCTGTGGTGTAGGTACACCCACAGTGCTGTTAGGGAGGGAGTTCCAGGATTTTGTCCCTGTGGTGTAGGTACACCCACAGTGCTGTTAGGGAGGGAGTTCCAGGATTTTGTCCCTGTGGTGTAGGTACACCCACAGCACTGTTAGGGAGGGAGTCCCAGGATTTTGTCCCTGTGGTGTAGGTACACCCACAGTGCTGTTAGGGAGGGAGTCCCAGGATTTTGACCCTGTGGTGTAGGTACACCCACAGCACTGTTAGGGAGGGAGTCCAGGATTTTGACCCTGTGGTGTAGGTACACCCACAGTGCTGTTAGGGAGGGAGTTCCAGGATTTTGTCCCTGTGGTGTAGGTACACCCACAGTGCTGTTAGGGAGGGAGTTCCAGGATTTTGTCCCTGTGGTGTAGGTACACCCACAGTGCTGTTAGGGAGGGAGTTCCAGGATTTTGTCGCTGTGGTGTAGGTACACACACAGTGCTGTTAGGGAGGGAGTTCCAGGATTTTGTCTGTGTGGTGTAGGTACACCCACAGTGCTGTTAGGGAGGGAGTTCCAGGATTTTGTCCCTGTGGTGTAGGTTACACCCACAGCACTGTTAGGGAGGGAGTCCCAGGATTTTGACCCTGTGGTGTAGGTACACCCACAGTGCTGTTAGGGAGGGAGTTCCAGGATTTTGTCCCTGTGGTGTAGGTACACCCACAGTGCTGTTAGGGAGGGAGTCCCAGGATTTTGACCCTGTGGTGTAGGTACACCCACAGCACTGTTAGGGAGGGAGTCCCAGGATTTTGACCCTGTGGTGTAGGTACACCCACAGTGCTGTTAGGGAGGGAGTTCCAGGATTTTGTCCCTGTGGTGTAGGTACACCCACAGTGCTGTTAGGGAGGGAGTCCCAGGATTTTGACCCTGTGGTGTAGGTACACCCACAGTGCTGTTAGGGAGGGAGTTCCAGGATTTTGACCCTGTGTTGTAGGTACACCCACAGTGCTGTTAGGGTGGGAGTTCCAGGATTTTGTCCCTGTGGTGTAGGTACACCCACAGTGCTGGTAGGGAGGGAGTTCCAGGATTTTGTCCGTGTGGTGTAGGTACACCCACAGTGCTGTTAGGGAGGGAGTGCCAGGATTTTGACCCAGTGACAGTGAAGGAACGGTG
>JANJGN010004152.1:0-36078 GCA_026770705.1 Isurus oxyrinchus
CCTCTGTTTCACCCTGTTTGCCTCTGTTTAAGTTTGTTTGCCTCTGCTTCACTCTGTTTGCCTCTGTTTCACTCTGTTTGCCTCTGTTTCACTCTGTTTGCCTCTCTTCCACTCTGTTTGCCTCTGTTTAAGTCTGTTTGCCTCTGTTTAAGTCTGTTTACCTCTGTTTCATTCTGTTTGCCTCTGTTGCACTCTGTTTGCCTCTGTTTAATCCTGTTTGCCTCTGCTTGCCTCTGTTTGCCTCTTTTTGCCTCTGCTTAAGTCTGTTTGCCTCTGTTTGCCTTTTTTTGCCTCTGTTTAAGTCTGTTTGCCTCTGTTTAAGTCTGTTTGCCTCTGTTTAAGTCTGTTTGCCTCTGTTTCACTCTGTTTGACTTTTTCTCTCTTTTTCCCTCTGTTTCACTCTGTTTGCCTCTGTTTCACTCTGTTTGCCTCTGTTTGCCTCTGTTTAAGTCTATTTGCAACTGTTCAAGTCTGTATGCCTCTGTTTCAGTCTGTTTGCCTCTGTTTCACTCTGTTTGCCCCTGTTTGCATCTGTTTGCCTCTGTTTAAGTCTGTTTGCCTCTGTCTAAGTCTGTTTGCCTCTGTTTAAGTCTGTTTGCCTCTGTTTCACTCTGTTTGCCTCTGTTTCACTCTGTTTGCCTCTGTTTCACTCTTTTTGCCTCTGTTTGCCTCCTTTTAAGTCTATTTGCCTCTTTTTGCCTCTGTATGCCTCTGTTTCAGTCTGTGTGCCTCTGTTTAAGTCTGTTTGCCTCTGTTTCAGTCTGTTTGCCTCTGCTTCAGTCTGTTTGCCTCTGTTTCATTCTGTTTGCCTCTGTTTCATTCTGTTTGCCTCTGTTTCACTCTGTTTGCCCCTGTTCAAGTCTGTTTGCCTCTGTTTCACTCTGTTTCACTCTGTTTGCCTCTGTTTCTCTCTGTTTGCCTCTGTTGCACTCTGTTTGCCTCTGTTTAAGTCTGTTTGCCTCTGTTTGCCTCTGTTTAAGTCTGTTTGCCTCTGTTTAAGTCTGTATGCCTCTGCTTCAGTCTGTTTGCCTCTGTTTCAGTCTGTTTGCCTCTGTTTCAGTCTGTTTGCCTCTGTTTCTCTCTGTTTGCCTTTGTTTCACTCTGTTTGCCTCTGTTTGCCTCTGTTTAAGTCTGTTTGCCTCGGTTTAATTCTGTATGCTTCTGTTTCAGTCTGTTTGCCTCTGTTTCAGTCTGTTTGCCTCTGCTTCAGTCTGTTTGCCTCTGTTTCATTCTGTTTGCCTCTGTTTCACTCTGTTTTGCCCCTGTTTAAGTCTGTTTGCCTCTGTTTCACTCTGTTTCACTCTGTTTGCCTCTGTTTGTCTCTGTTTGCCTCTGTTGCACTCTGTTTGCCTCTGTTTAAGTCTCTTTGCCTCTGTTTGCCTCTGTTTCTCTCTGTTTGCCTCTGTTTCTCCCTGTTTGCCTCTGTTTCACTCTGTTTGTCTCTGTTTCGCTCTTTTTGCCTCTGTTTGTCTCTGTTTAAGTCTGTTTGCCTCTGTTTCATTCTGTTTGCCTCTGTTTCACGCTGTTTGCCTCTGTTTCACGCTGTTTGCCTCTGTTTCACGCTGTTTGCCTCTGTTTCACTCTGTTTGCCTCTGTTTCACTCTGTTTGCCTCTCTTTCACTCTGTTGGCCTCTGTTTAAGTCTGTTTGCCTCTGTTTAAGTCTGTTTGCCTCTGTTTGCCTCTGTTTAAGTCTGTTTCCCTCTGTTTCATTCTGTTTGCCTCTGTTTCAGTCTGTTTGCCTCTGTTTAATCCTGTTTGCCTCTGTTTGCCTCTTTTTGCCTCTGTTTAAGTCTGTTTGCCTCTGTCTAAGTCTGTTTGCCTCTGTTTAAGTCTGTTTGCCTCTGTTTCACTCTGTTTGCCTCTGTTTCACTCTGTTTGCCTCTGTTTCACTCTTTTTGCCTCTGTTTGCCTCCTTTTAAGTCTATTTGCCTCTTTTTGCCTCTGTATGCCTCTGTTTCAGTTTGTTTGCCTCTGTTTAAGTCTGTTTGCCTCTGTTTCAGTCTGTTTGCCTCTGCTTCAGTCTGTTTGCCTCTGTTTCATTCTGTTTGCCTCTGTTTCATTCTGTTTGCCTCTGTTTCACTCTGTTTGCCCCTGTTCAAGTCTGTTTGCCTCTGTTTCACTCTGTTTCACTCTGTTTGCCTCTGTTTCTCTCTGTTTGCCTCTGTTGCACTCTGTTTGCCTCTGTTTAAGTCTGTTTGCCTCTGTTTGCCTCTGTTTAAGTCTGTTTGCCTCTGTTTAAGTCTGTATGCCTCTGCTTCAGTCTGTTTGCCTCTGTTTCAGTCTGTTTGCCTCTGTTTCAGTCTGTTTGCCTCTGTTTCTCTCTATTTGCCTTTGTTTCACTCTGTTTGCCTCTGTTTGCCTCTGTTTAAGTCTGTTTGCCTCGGTTTAATTCTGTATGCTTCTGTTTCAGTCTGTTTGCCTCTGTTTCAGTCTGTTTGCCTCTGCTTCAGTCTGTTTGCCTCTGTTTCATTCTGTTTGCCTCTGTTTCACTCTGTTTGCCCCTGTTTAAGTCTGTTTGCCTCTGTTTCACTCTGTTTCACTCTGTTTGCCTCTGTTTGTCTCTGTTTGCCTCTGTTGCACTCTGTTTGCCTCTGTTTAAGTCTGTTTGCCTCTGTTTGCCTCTGTTTCTCTCTGTTTGCCTCTGTTTCTCCCTGTTTGCCTCTGTTTCACTCTGTTTGTCTCTGTTTCGCTCTTTTTGCCTCTGTTTGTCTCTGTTTAAGTCTGTTTGCCTCTGTTTCATTCTGTTTGCCTCTGTTTCACGCTGTTTGCCTCTGTTTCACGCTGTTTGCCTCTGTTTCACGCTGTTTGCCTCTGTTTCACTCTGTTTGCCTCTGTTTCACTCTGTTTGCCTCTCTTTCACTCTGTTGGCCTCTGTTTAAGTCTGTTTGCCTCTGTTTAAGTCTGTTTGCCTCTGTTTGCCTCTGTTTAAGTCTGTTTCCCTCTGTTTCATTCTGTTTGCCTCTGTTTCAGTCTGTTTGCCTCTGTTTAATCCTGTTTGCCTCTGTTTGCCTCTTTTTGCCTCTGTTTAAGTCTGTTTGCCTCTGTTTGCCTCTTTTAGCCTCTGTTTAAGTCTGTTTGCCTCTGTTTAAGTCTGTTTGCCTCTGTTTAAGTCTGTTTGCCTCTGTTTAAGTCTGTTTGCCTCTGTTTAAGTCTGTTTGCCTCTGTTTAAGTCTGTTTGCCTCTGTTTCACTCTGTTTGCCCCTGTTTAAGTCTGTTTGCCTCTGTTTCACTCTGTTTGCCTGATTCTCTCTGTTTCCCTCTGTTTCACTCTGTTTGCCTCTGTTTAAGTGTGTTTGCCTCTGTTTAAGTCTGTTTGCCTCTGTCTAAGTCTGTTTGCCTCTGTTTCACTCTGTTTGCCTCTGTTTCACTCTTTTTGTCTTTGTTTGCCTCTGTTTATGTCTATTTGCAACTGTTCAAGTCTGTATGCCTCTGTTTCAGTCTGTTTGCCTCTGTTTCACTCTGTTTGCCTCTGTTTGCATCTGTTTGCCTCTGTTTAAGTCTGTTTGCCTCTGTCTAAGTCTGTTTGCCTCTGTTTAAGTCTGTTTGCCTCTGTTTCACTCTGTTTGCCTCTGTTTCACTCTTTTTGCCTCTGTTTGCCTCTGTTTAAGTCTGTTTGCCTCTGTTTCACTCTGTTTGCCTTTTTCTCTCTTTTTCCCTCTGTTTCACTCTGTTTGCCTCTGTTTCGCTCTTTTTGCCTCTGTTGCACTCTGTTAGCCTCTGTTTAAGTCTGTTTGCCTCTGTTTGCCTCTGTTTCTCTCTGTTTGCCTCTGTTTCTCCCTGTTTGCCTCTGTTTCACTCTGTTTGTCTCTGTTTCGCTCTTTTTGCCTCTGTTTGTCTCTGTTTAAGTCTGTTTGCCTCTGTTTCATTCTGTTTGCCTCTGTTTCACGCTGTTTGCCTCTGTTTCACGCTGTTTGCCTCTGTTTCACGCTGTTTGCCTCTGTTTCACTCTGTTTGCCTCTCTTTCACTCTGTTTGCCTCTCTTTCACTCTGTTGGCCTCTGTTTAAGTCTGTTTGCCTCTGCTTAAGTCTGTATGCCTCTCTTTGCCTCTGTTTAAGTCTGTTTCCCTCTGTTTCATTCTGTTTGCCTCTGTTTCAGTCTGTTTGCCTCTGTTTAATCCTGTTTGCCTCTGTTTGCCTCTTTTTGCCTCTGTTTAAGTCTGTTTGCCTCTGTTTGCCTCTTTTAGCCTCTGTTTAAGTCTGTTTGCCTCTGTTTAAGTCTGTTTGCCTCTGTTTAAGTCTGTTTGCCTCTGTTTAAGTCTGTTTGCCTCTGTTTAAGTCTGTTTGCCTCTGTTTAAGTCTGTTTGCCTCTGTTTCACTCTGTTTGCCCCTGTTTAAGTCTGTTTGCCTCTGTTTCACTCTGTTTGCCTGTTTCTCTCTGTTTCCCTCTGTTTCACTCTGTTTGCCTCTGTTTAAGTGTGTTTGCCTCTGTTTAAGTCTGTTTGCCTCTGTCTAAGTCTGTTTGCCTCTGTTTCACTCTTTTTGCCTTTGTTTGCCTCTGTTTATGTCTATTTGCAACTGTTCAAGTCTGTATGCCTCTGTTTCAGTCTGTTTTCCTCTGTTTCACTCTGTTTGCCTCTGTTTGCATCTGTTTGCCTCTGTTTAAGTCTGTTTGCCTCTGTCTAAGTCTGTTTGCCTCTGTTTAAGTCTGTTTGCCTCTGTTTCACTCTGTTTGCCTCTGTTTCACTCTTTTTGCCTCTGTTTGCCTCTGTTTAAGTCTGTTTGCCTCTGTTTCACTCTGTTTGCCTTTTTCTCTCTTTTTCCCTCTGTTTCACTCTGTTTGCCTCTGTTTCGCTCTTTTTGCCTCTGTTTGTCTCTTTTTAAGTCTGTTTGTCTCTGTTTAAGTCTGTTTGCCTCTGTTTCACTCTGTTTGCCTCTGTTTCACTCTGTTTGCCTCTGTTTCACTCTCTTTGCCTCTGTTTCACTCTGTTTGCCTCTTTCTGCCTCTGTTTAAGTCTGTTTGCCTCTGTTTCACTCTTTTTGCCTCTGTTTGCATCTGTTTGCCTCTGTTTAAGTCTGTTTGCCTCTGTCTAAGTCTGTTTGCCTCTGTTTAAGTCTATTTGCCTCTGTTCAAGACTGTATGCCTCTGTTTCAGTCTGTTTGCCTCTGTTTCAATCTGTTTGCCTCTGTTTGCATCTGTTTGCCTCTGTTTGCATCTGTTTGCCTCTGTTTGCATCTGTTTGCCTCTGTTTAAGTCTGTTTGCCTCTGTCTAAGTCTGTTTGCCTCTGTTTCACTCTGTTTGCCTCTGTTTCACTCTGTTTGCCTGTTTCACTCTTTTTGCCTCTGTTTGCCTCTGTTTAAGTCTATTTGCCTCTTTTTGCCTCTGTATGCCTCTGTTTCAGTCTGTTTGCCTCTGTTTCAGTCTGTTTGCCTCTGTTTCACTCTGTTTGCCTCTGTTTGCCTCTGTTTAAGTCTGTTTGCCTCGGTTTAATTCTGTATGCTTCTGTTTCAGTCTGTTTGCCTCTGTTTCAGTCTGTTTGCCTCTGCTTCAGTCTGTTTGCCTCTGTTTCATTCTGTTTGCCTCTGTTTCACTCTGTTTGCCCGTGTTTAAGTCTGTTTGCCTCTGTTTCACTCTGTTTCACTCTGTTTGCCTCTGTTTGTCTCTGTTTCCCTCTGTTGCACTCTGTTAGCCCCTGTTTAAGGTCTGTTTGCCTCTGTTTGCCTCTGTTTCTCTCTGTTTGCCTCTGTTTCTCCCTGTTTGCCTCTGTTTCACTCTGTTTGTCTCTGTTTCGCTCTTTTTGCCTTTGTTTGTCTCTGTTTAAGTCTGTTTGCCTCTGTTTCATTCTGTTTGCCTCTGTTTCACGCTGTTTGCCTCTGTTTCACGCTGTTTGCCTCTGTTTCACGCTGTTTGCCTCTGTTTCACTCTGTTTGCCTCTGTTTCACTCTGTTTGCCTCTCTTTCATTCTGTTGGCCTCTGTTTAAGTCTGTTTGCCTCTGTTTAAGTCTGTTTGCCTCTGTTTGCCTCTGTTTAAGTCTGTTTCCCTCTGTTTCATTCTGTTTGCCTCTGTTTCAGTCTGTTTGCCTCTGTTTAATCCTGTTTGCCCTCTTTTTGCCTCTGTTTAAGTCTGTTTGCCTCTGTTTGCCTCTTTTAGCCTCTGTTTAAGTCTGTTTGCCTCTGTTTAAGTCTGTTTGCCTCTGTTTAAGTCTGTTTGCCTCTGTTTAAGTCTGTTTGCCTCTGTTTAAGTCTGTTTTGCCTCTGTTTAAGTCTGTTTGCCTCTGTTTCACTCTGTTTGCCCCTGTTTAAGGCTGTTTGCCTCTGTTTCACTCGGTTTGCCTGTTTCTCTCTGTTTCCCTCTGTTTCACTCTGTTTGCCTCTGTTTAAGTGTGTTTGCCTCTGTTTAAGTCTGTTTGCCTCTGTCTAAGTCTGTTTGCCTCTGTTTCACTCTGTTTGCCTGTGTTTCACTCTGTTTGCCTCTGTTTCACTCTTTTTGCCTTTGTTTGCCTCTGTTTAAGTCTATTTGCAACTGTTCAAGTCTGTAGGCCTCTGTTTCAGTCTGTTTGCCTCTGTTTCACTCTGTTTGCCTCTGTTTGCATCTGTTTGCCTCTGTTTAAGTCTGTTTGCCTCTGTCTAAGTCTGTTTGCCTCTGTTTAAGTCTGTTTGCCTCTGTTTAAGTCTGTTTGCCTCTGTTTCACTCTGTTTGCCTCTGTTTCACTCTTTTTGCCTCTGTTTGCCTCTGTTTAAGTCTGTTTGCCTCTGTTTCACTCTGTTTGCCTTTTTCTCGTCTTTTTCCCTCTGTTTCACTCTGTTTGCCTCTGTTTAAGTCTGTTTGCCTCTGTTTAAGTCTGTTTGCCTCTGTTTAAGTCTGTTTGCCTCTGTTTAAGTCTGTTTGCCTCTGTTTAAGTCTGTTTGCCTCTGTTTCACTCTGTTTGCCTCTGTTTCGCTCTTTTTGCCTCTGTTTGTCTCTGTTTAAGTCTGTTTGTCTCTGTTTAAGTCTGTTTGCCTCTGTTTCACTCTGTTTGCCTCTGTTTCACTCTGTTTGCCTCTGTTTCATTCTGTTTGCCTCTGTTTCACTCTGTTTGCCTCTTTCTGCCTCTGTTTAATCTGTTTGCCTCTGTTTCACTCTGTTTGCCTCTGTTTGCATCTGTTTGCCTCTGTTTAAGTCTGTTTGCCTCTGTCTAAGTCTGTTTGCCTCTGTTTAAGTCTATTTGCCTCTGTTCAAGACTGTATGCCTCTGTTTCAGTCTGTTTGCCTCTGTTTCAATCTGTTTGCCTCTGTTTGCATCTGTTTGCCTCTGTTTGCATCTGTTTGCCTCTGTTTGCGTCTGTTTGCCTCTGTTTAAGTCTGTTTGCCTCTGTCTAAGTCTGTTTGCCTCTGTTTCACTCTGTTTGCCTCTGTTTCACTCTGTTTGCCTGTTTCACTCTTTTTGCCTCTGTTTGCCTCTGTTTAAGTCTATTTGCCTCTTTTTGCCTCTGTATGCCTCTGTTTCAGTCTGTTTGCCTCTGTTTCAGTCTGTTTGCCTCTGTTTCACTCTGTTTGCCTCTGTTTGCCTCTGTTTAAGTCTGTTTGCCTCGGTTTAATTCTGTATGCTTCTGTTTCAGTCTGTTTGCCTCTGTTTCAGTCTGTTTGCCTCTGCTTCAGTCTGTTTGCCTCTCTTTCATTCTGTTTGCCTCTGTTTCACTCTGTTTGCCCCTGTTTAAGTCTGTTGGCCTCTGTTTCACTCTGTTTCACTCTGTTTGCCTCTGTTTGTCTCTGTTTGCCTCTGTTGCACTCTGTTAGCCTCTGTTTAAGTCTGTTTGCCTCTGTTTGCCTCTGTTTCTCTCTGTTTGCCTCTGTTTCTCCCTGTTTGCCTCTGTTTCACTCTGTTTGTCTCTGTTTCGCTCTTTTTGCCTCTGTTTGTCTGTTTAAGTCTGTTTGCCTCTGTTTCATTCTGTTTGCCTCTGTTTCACGCTGTTTGCCTCTGTTTCACGCTGTTTGCCTCTGTTTCACGCTGTTTGCCTCTGTTTCACTCTGTATGCCTCTGTTTCACCTCTGTTTGCCTCTCTTTCACTCTGTTGGCCTCTGTTTAAGTCTGTTTGCCTCTGTTTAAGTCTGTTTGCCTCTGTTTGCCTCTGTTTAAGTCTGTTTCCCTCTGTTTCATTCTGTTTGCCTCTGTTTTCAGTCTGTTTGCCTCTGTTTAATCCTGTTTGCCTCTGTTTGCCTCTTTTTGCCTCTGTTTAAGTCTGTTTGCCTCTGTCTAAGTCTGTTTGCCTCTGTTTAAGTCTGTTTGCCTCTGTTTCACTCTGTTTGCCTCTGTTTCACTCTGTTTGCCTCTGTTTCACTCTTTTTGCCTCTGTTTGCCTCCTTTTAAGTCTATTTGCCTCTTTTTGCCTCTGTATGCCTCTGTTTCAGTCTGTGTGCCTCTGTTTAAGTCTGTTTGCCTCTGTTTCAGTCTGTTTGCCTCTGCTTCAGTCTGTTGCCTCTGTTTCATTCTGTTTGCCTCTGTTTCATTCTGTTTGCCACTGTTTTCACTCTGTTTGCCCCTGTTCAAGTCTGTTTGCCTCTGTTTCACTCTGTTTCACTCTGTTTGCCTCTGTTTCTCTCTGTTTGCCTCTGTTGCACTCTGTTTGCCTCTGTTTAAGTCTGTTTGCCTCTGTTTGCCTCTGTTTAAGTCTGTTTGCCTCTGTTTAAGTCTGTATGCCTCTGCTTCAGTCTGTTTGCCTCTGTTTCAGTCTGTTTGCCTCTGTTTCAGTCTGTTTGCCTCTGTTTCTCTCTGTTTGCCTTTGTTTCACTCTGTTTGCCTCTGTTTGCCTCTGTTTAAGTCTGTTTGCCTCGGTTTAATTCTGTATGCTTCTGTTTCAGTCTGTTTGCCTCTGTTTCAGTCTGTTTGCCTCTGCTTCAGTCTGTTTGCCTCTGTTTCATTCTGTTTGCCTCTGTTTCACTCTGTTTGCCCCTGTTTAAGTCTGTTTGCCTCTGTTTCACTCTGTTTCACTCTGTTTGCCTCTGTTTGTCTCTGTTTGCCTCTGTTGCACTCTGTTTGCCTCTGTTTAAGTCTGTTTGCCTCTGTTTGCCTCTGTTTCTCTCTGTTTGCCTCTGTTTCTCCCTGTTTGCCTCTGTTTCACTCTGTTTGTCTCTGTTTCGCTCTTTTTGCCTCTGTTTGTCTCTGTTTAAGTCTGTTTGCCTCTGTTTCATTCTGTTTGCCCTCTGTTTCACGCTGTTTGCCTCTGTTTCACGCTGTTTGCCTCTGTTTCACGCTGTTTGCCTCTGTTTCACTCTGTTTGCCTCTGTTTCACTCTGTTTGCCTCTCTTTCACTCTGTTGGCCTCTGTTTAAGTCTGTTTGCCTCTGTTTAAGTCTGTTTGCCTCTGTTTGCCTCTGTTTAAGTCTGTTTCCCTCTGTTTCATTCTGTTTGCCTCTGTTTCAGTCTGTTTGCCTCTGTTTAATCCTGTTTGCCTCTGTTTGCCTCTTTTTGCCTCTGTTTAAGTCTGTTTGCCTCTGTTTGCCTCTTTTAGCCTCTGTTTAAGTCTGTTTGCCTCTGTTTAAGTCTGTTTGCCTCTGTTTAAGTCTGTTTGCCTCTGTTTAAGTCTGTTTGCCTCTGTTTAAGTCTGTTTGCCTCTGTTTAAGTCTGTTTGCCTCTGTTTCACTCTGTTTTGCCCCTGTTTAAGTCTGTTTGCCTCTGTTTCACTCTGTTTGCCTGTTTCTCTCTGTTTCCCTCTGTTTCACTCTGTTTGCCTCTGTTTAAGTGTGTTTGCCTCTGTTTAAGTCTGTTTGCCTCTGTCTAAGTCTGTTTGCCTCTGTTTCACTCTGTTTGCCTCTGTTTCACTCTTTTTGCCTTTGTTTGCCTCTGTTTATGTCTATTTGCAACTGTTCAAGTCTGTATGCCTCTGTTTCAGTCTGTTTGCCTCTGTTTCACTCTGTTTGCCTCTGTTTGCATCTGTTTGCCTCTGTTTAAGTCTGTTTGCCTCTGTCTAAGTCTGTTTGCCTCTGTTTAAGTCTGTTTGCCTCTGTTTCACTCTGTTTGCCTCTGTTTCACTCTTTTTGCCCCTGTTTGCCTCTGTTTAAGTCTGTTTGCCTCTGTTTCACTCTGTTTGCCTTTTTCTCTCTTTTTCCCTCTGTTTCACTCTGTTTGCCTCTGTTTCGCTCTTTTTGCCTCTGTTGCACTCTGTTAGCCTCTGTTTAAGTCTGTTTGCCTCTGTTTGCCTCTGTTTCTCTCTGTTTGCCTCTGTTTCTCCCTGTTTGCCTCTGTTTCACTCTGTTTGTCTCTGTTTCGCTCTTTTTGCCTCTGTTTGTCTCTGTTTAAGTCTGTTTGCCTCTGTTTCATTCTGTTTGCCTCTGTTTCACGCTGTTTGCCTCTGTTTCACGCTGTTTGCCTCTGTTTTCACGCTGTTTGCCTCTGTTTCACTCTGTTTGCCTCCTCTTTCACTCTGTTTGCCTCTCTTTCACTCTGTTGGCCTCTGTTTAAGTCTGTTTGCCTCTGCTTAAGTCTGTTTGCCTCTCTTTGCCTCTGTTTAAGTCTGTTTCCCTCTGTTTCATTCTGTTTGCCTCTGTTTCAGTCTGTTTGCCTCTGTTTTAATCCTGTTTGCCTCTGTTTGCCTCTTTTTGCCTCTGTTTAAGTCTGTTTGCCTCTGTTTGCCTCTTTTTAGCCTCTGTTTAAGTCTGTTTGCCCTCTGTTTAAGTCTGTTTGCCTCTGTTTAAGTCTGTTTGCCTCGGTTTAAGTCTGTTTGCCTCTGTTTAAGTCTGTTTGCCTCTGTTTAAGTCTGTTTGCCTCTGTTTCACTCTGTTTGCCCCTGTTTAAGTCTGTTTGCCTCTGTTTCACTCTGTTTGCCTGTTTCTCTCTGTTTCCCTCTGTTTCACTCTGTTTGCCTCTGTTTAAGTGTGTTTGCCTCTGTTTAAGTCTGTTTGCCTCTGTCTAAGTCTGTTTGCCTCTGTTTCACTCTTTTTGCCTTTGTTTGCCTCTGTTTATGTCTATTTGCAACTGTTCAAGTCTGTATGCCTCTGTTTCAGTCTGTTTGCCTCTGTTTCACTCTGTTTGCCTCTGTTTGCATCTGTTTGCCTCTGTTTAAGTCTGTTTGCCTCTGTCTAAGTCTGTTTGCCTCTGTTTAAGTCTGTTTGCCTCTGTTTCACTCTGTTTGCCTCTGTTTCACTCTTTTTGCCTCTGTTTGCCTCTGTTTAAGTCTGTTTGCCTCTGTTTCACTCTGTTTGCCTTTTTCTCTCTTTTTCCCTCTGTTTCACTCTGTTTGCCTCTGTTTCGCTCTTTTTGCCTCTGTTTGTCTCTTTTTAAGTCTGTTTGTCTCTGTTTAAGTCTGTTTGCCTCTGTTTCACTCTGTTTGCCTCTGTTTCACTCTGTTTGCCTCTGTTTCACTCTCTTTGCCTCTGTTTCACTCTGTTTGCCTCTTTCTGCCTCTGTTTAAGTCTGTTTGCCTCTGTTTCACTCTTTTTGCCTCTGTTTGCATCTGTTTGCCTCTGTTTAAGTCTGTTTGCCTCTGTCTAAGTCTGTTTGCTTCTGTTTAAGTCTATTTGCCTCTGTTCAAGACTGTATGCCTCTGTTTCAGTCTGTTTGCCTCTGTTTCAATCTGTTTGCCTCTGTTTGCATCTGTTTGTCTCTGTTTGCATCTGTTTGCCTCTGTTTGCATCTGTTTGCCTCTGTTTAAGTCTGTTTGCCTCTGTCTAAGTCTGTTTTGCCTCTGTTTCACTCTGTTTGCCTCTGTTTCACTCTGTTTGCCTGTTTCACTCTTTTTGCCTCCTGTTTGCCTCTGTTTAAGTCTATTTGCCTCTTTTTGCTCTGTATGCCTCTGTTTCAGTCTGTTTGCCTCTGTTTCAGTCTGTTTTGCCTCTGTTTCACTCTGTTTGCCTCTGTTTGCCTCTGTTTAAGTCTGTTTGCCCTCGGTTTAATTCTGTATGCTTCTGTTTCAGTCTGTTTGCCTCTCTCTGCTTCAGTCTGTTTGCCTCTGTTTCATTCTGTTTGCCTCTGTTTCACTCTGTTTGCCCGTGTTTAAGTCTGTTTGCCTCTGTTTCACTCTGTTTCACTCTGTTTGCCTCTGTTTGTCTCTGTTTCCCTCTGTTGCACTCTGTTAGCCTCTGTTTAAGTCTGTTTGCCTCTGTTTGCCTCTGTTTCTCTCTGTTTGCCTCTGTTTCTCCCTGTTTGCCTCTGTTTCACTCTGTTTTGTCTCTGTTTCGCTCTTTTTGCCTTTGTTTGTCTCTGTTTAAGTCTGTTTGCCTCTGTTTCATTCTGTTTGCCTCTGTTTCACGCTGTTTGCCTCTGTTTCACGCTGTTTGCCTCTGTTTCACGCTGTTTGCCTCTGTTTCACTCTGTTTGCCTCTGTTTCACTCTGTTTGCCTCTCTTTCATTCTGTTGGCCTCTGTTTAAGTCTGTTTGCCTCTGTTTAAGTCTGTTTGCCTCTGTTTGCCTCTGTTTAAGTCTGTTTCCCTCTGTTTCATTCTGTTTGCCTCTGTTTCAGTCTGTTTGCCTCTGTTTAATCCTGTTTGCCTCTTTTTGCCTCTGTTTAAGTCTGTTTGCCTCTGTTTGCCTCTTTTAGCCTCTGTTTAAGTCTGTTTGCCTCTGTTTAAGTCTGTTTGCCTCTGTTTAAGTCTGTTTGCCTCTGTTTAAGTCTGTTTGCCTCTGTTTAAGTCTGTTTGCCTCTGTTTAAGTCTGTTTGCCTCTGTTTCACTCTGTTTGCCCCTGTTTAAGGCTGTTTGCCTCTGTTTCACTCGGTTTGCCTGTTTCTCTCTGTTTCCCTCTGTTTCACTCTGTTTGCCTCTGTTTAAGTGTGTTTGCCTCTGTTTAAGTCTGTTTGCCTCTGTCTAAGTCTGTTTGCCTCTGTTTCACTCTGTTTGCCTGTGTTTCACTCTGTTTGCCTCTGTTTCACTCTTTTTGCCTTTGTTTGCCTCTGTTTAAGTCTATTTGCAACTGTTCAAGTCTGTATGCCTCTGTTTCAGTCTGTTTGCCTCTGTTTCACTCTGTTTGCCTCTGTTTGCATCTGTTTGCCTCTGTTTAAGTCTGTTTGCCTCTGTCTAAGTCTGTTTGCCTCTGTTTAAGTCTGTTTGCCTCTGTTTAAGTCTGTTTGCCTCTGTTTCACTCTGTTTGCCTCTGTTTCGCTCTTTTTGCCTCTGTTTGTCTCTGTTTAAGTCTGTTTGTCTCTGTTTAAGTCTGTTTGCCTCTGTTTCACTCTGTTTGCCTCTGTTTCACTCTGTTTGCCTCTGTTTCATTCTGTTTGCCTCTGTTTCACTCTGTTTGCCTCTGTTTCACTCTGTTTGCCTCTTTCTGCCTCTGTTTAAGTCTGTTTGCCTCTGTTTCACTCTGTTTGCCTCTGTTTGCATCTGTTTGCCTCTGTCTAAGTCTGTTTGCCTCTGTTTAAGTCTATTTGCCTCTGTTCAAGACTGTATGCCTCTGTTTCAGTCTGTTTGCCTCTGTTTCAATCTGTTTGCCTCTGTTTGCATCTGTTTGCCTCTGTTTGCATCTGTTTGCCTCTGTTTGCGTCTGTTTGCCTCTGTTTAAGTCTGTTTGCCCTCTGTCTAAGTCTGTTTGCCTCTGTTTCACTCTGTTTGCCTCTGTTTCACTCTGTTTGCCTGTTTCACTCTGTTTGCCTCTGTTTGCCTCTGTTTAAGTCTATTTGCCTCTTTTTGCCTCTGTATGCCTCTGTTTCAGTCTGTTTGCCTCTGTTTCAGTCTGTTTGCCTCTGTTTCACTCTGTTTGCCTCTGTTTGCCTCTGTTTAAGAGTCTGTTTGCCTCGGTTTAATTCTGTATGCTTCTGTTTCAGTCTGTTTGCCTCTGTTTTCAGTCTGTTTGCCTCTGCTTCAGTCTGTTTGCCTCTCTTTCATTCTGTTTGCCTCTGTTTCACTCTGTTTGCCCCTGTTTAAGTCTGTTTGCCTCTGTTTCACTCTGTTTCACTCTGTTTGCCTCTGTTTGTCTCTGTTTGCCTCTGTTGCACTCTGTTAGCCTCTGTTTAAGTCTGTTTGCCTCTGTTTGCCTCTTGTTTCTCTCTGTTTGCCTCTGTTTCTCCCTGTTTGCCTCTGTTTCACTCTGTTTGTCTCTGTTTCGCTCTTTTTGCCTTTGTTTGTCTCTGTTTAAGTCTGGTTTGCCTCTGTTTCATTCTGTTTGCCTCTGTTTCACGCTGTTTGCCTCTGTTTCACGCTGTTTGCCTCTGTTTCACGCTGTTTGCCTCTGTTTCACTCTGTTTGCCTCTGTTTCACTCTGTTTGCCTCTCTTTCATTCTGTTGGCCTCTGTTTAAGTCTGTTTGCCTCTGTTTAAGTCTGTTTGCCCTCTGTTTGCCTCTGTTTAAGTCTGTTTCCCTCTGTTTCATTCTGTTTGCCTCTGTTTCAGTCTGTTTGCCTCTGTTTAATCCTGTTTGCCTCTTTTTGCCTCTGTTTAAGTCTGTTTGCCTCTGTTTGCCTCTTTTAGCCTCTGTTTAAGTCTGTTTGCCTCTGTTTAAGTCTGTTTGCCTCTGTTTAAGTCTGTTTGCCTCTGTTTAAGTCTGTTTGCCTCTGTTTAAGTCTGTTTGCCTCTGTTTAAGTCTGTTTGCCTCTGTTTCACTCTGTTTGCCCCTGTTTAAGGCTGTTTGCCTCTGTTTCACTCGGTTTGCCTGTTTCTCTCTGTTTCCCTCTGTTTCACTCTGTTTGCCTCTGTTTAAGTGTGTTTTGCCTCTGTTTAAGTCTGTTTGCCTCTGTCTAAGTCTGTTTGCCTCTGTTTCACTCTGTTTGCCCTGTGTTTCACTCTGTTTGCCTCTGTTTCACTCTTTTTGCCTTTGTTTGCCTCTGTTTAAGTCTATTTGCAACTGTTCAAGTCTGTATGCCTCTGTTTCAGTCTGTTTGCCTCTGTTTCACTCTGTTTGCCTCTGTTTGCATCTGTTTGCCTCTGTTTAAGTCTGTTTGCCTCTGTCTAAGTCTGTTTGCCTCTGTTTAAGTCTGTTTGCCTCTGTTTAAGTCTGTTTGCCTCTGTTTCACTCTGTTTGCCTCTGTTTCGCTCTTTTTGCCTCTGTTTGTCTCTGTTTAAGTCTGTTTGTCTCTGTTTAAGTCTGTTTGCCTCTGTTTCACTCTGTTTGCCTCTGTTTCACTCTGTTTGCCTCTGTTTCATTCTGTTTGCCTCTGTTTCACTCTGTTTGCCTCTGTTTCACTCTGTTTGCCTCTTTCTGCCTCTGTTTAAGTCTGTTTGCCTCTGTTTCACTCTGTTTGCCTCTGTTTGCATCTGTTTGCCTCTGTCTAAGTCTGTTTGCCTCTGTTTAAGTCTATTTGCCTCTGTTCAAGACTGTATGCCTCTGTTTCAGTCTGTTTGCCTCTGTTTCAATCTGTTTGCCTCTGTTTGCATCTGTTTGCCTCTGTTTGCATCAGTTTGCCTCTGTTTGCGTCTGTTTGCCTCTGTTTAAGTCTGTTTGCCTCTGTCTAAGTCTGTTTGCCTCTGTTTCACTCTGTTTGCCTCTGTTTCACTCTGTTTGCCTGTTTCACTCTGTTTGCCTCTGTTTGCCTCTGTTTAAGTCTATTTGCCTCTTTTTGCCTCTGTATGCCTCTGTTTCAGTCTGTTTGCCTCTGTTTCAGTCTGTTTGCCTCTGTTTCACTCTGTTTGCCTCTGTTTGCCTCTGTTTAAGTCTGTTTGCCTCGGTTTAATTCTGTATGCTTCTGTTTCAGTCTGTTTGCCTCTGTTTCAGTCTGTTTGCCTCTGCTTCAGTCTGTTTGCCTCTCTTTCATTCTGTTTGCCCTCTGTTTCACTCTGTTTGCCCCTGTTTAAGTCTGTTTGCCTCTGTTTCACTCTGTTTCACTCTGTTTGCCTCTGTTTGTCTCTGTTTGCCTCTGTTGCACTCTGTTAGCCTCTGTTTAAGTCTGTTTGCCTCTGTGCCTCTGTTTCTCTCTGTTTGCCTCTGTTTCTCCCTGTTTGCCTCTGTTTCACTCTGTTTGTCTCTGTTTCGCTCTTTTTGCCTCTGTTTGTCTCTGTTTAAGTCTGTTTGCCTCTGTTTCATTCTGTTTGCCTCTGTTTCACGCTGTTTGCCTCTGTTTCACGCTGTTTGCCTCTGTTTCACGCTGTTTGCCTCTGTTTCACTCTGTTTGCCTCTGTTTCACTCTGTTTGCCTCTCTTTCACTCTGTTGGCCTCTGTTTAAGTCTGTTTGCCTCTGTTTAAGTCTGTTTGCCTCTGTTTGCCTCTGTTTAAGTCTGTTTCCCTCTGTTTCATTCTGTTTGCCTCTGTTTCAGTCTGTTTGCCTCTGTTTAATCCTTTTTGCCTCTGTTTGCCTCTTTTTGCCTCTGTTTAAGTCTGTTTGCCTCTGTTTGCCTCTTTTAGCCTCTGTTTAAGTCTGTTTGCCTCTGTTTAAGTCTGTTTGCCTCTGTTTAAGTCTGTTTGTCTCTGTTTAAGTCTGTTTGCCTCTGTTTAAGTCTGTTTGCCTCTGTTTCAGTCTGTTTGCCTCTGTTTAAGTCTGTTTGCCTCTGTTTATGTCTGTTTGCCTCTGTTTCACTCTGTTTGCCCCTGTTTAAGTCTGTTTGCCTCTGTTTCACTCTGTTTGCCTGTTTCTCTCTGTTTCCCTCTGTTTCACTCTGTTTGCCTCTGTTTAAGTGTGTTTGCCTCTGTTTAAGTCTGTTTGCCTCTGTCTAAGTCTGTTTGCCTCTGTTTCACTCTGTTTGCCTCTGTTTCACTCTGTTTGCCTCTGTTTCACTCTTTTTGCCTTTGTTTGCCTCTGTTTAAGTCTATTTGCAACTGTTCAAGTCTGTATGCCTCTGTTTTCAGTCTGTTTGCCTCTGTTTCACTCTGTTTGCCTCTGTTTGCATCTGTTTGCCTCTGTTTAAGTCTGTTTGCCTCTGTCTAAGTCTGTTTGCCTCTGTTTAAGTCTGTTTGCCTCTGTTTCACTCTGTTTGCCTCTGTTTCACTCTTTTTGCCTCTGTTTGCCTCTGTTTAAGTCTGTTTGCCTCTGTTTCACTCTGTTTTCCTTTTTCTCTCTTTTTCCCTCTGTTTCACTCTGTTTGCCTCTGTTTCGCTCTTTTTGCCTCTGTTTGTCTCTGTTTAAGTCTGTTTGTCTCTGTTTAAGTCTGTTTGCCTCTGTTTCACTCTGTTTGCCTCTGTTTCACTCTGTTTGCCTCTGTTTCACTCTCTTTGCCTCTGTTTCACTCTGTTTGCCTCTTTCTGCCTCTGTTTAAGTCTGTTTGCCTCTGTTTCACTCTGTTTGCCTCTGTTTGCATCTGTTTGCCTCTGTTTAAGTCTGTTTGCCTCTGTCTAAGTCTGTTTGCCTCTGTTTAAGTCTATTTGCCTCTGTTCAAGACTGTATGCCTCTGTTTCAGTCTGTTTGCCTCTGTTTCAATCTGTTTGCCTCTGTTTGCATCTGTTTGCCTCTGTTTGCATCTGTTTGCCTCTGTTTGCGTCTGTTTGCCTCTGTTTAAGTCTGTTTGCCTCTGTCTAAGTCTGTTTGCCTCTGTTTCACTCTGTTTGCCTCTGTTTCACTCTGTTTGCCTGTTTCACTCTTTTTGCCTCTGTTTGCCTCTGTTTAAGTCTATTTGCCTCTTTTTGCCTCTGTATGCCTCTGTTTCAGTCTGTTTTGCCTCTGTTTCAGTCTGTTTGCCTCTGTTTCACTCTGTTTGCCTCTGTTTGCCTCTGTTTAAGTCTGTTTGCCTCGGTTTAATTCTGTATGCTTCTGTTTCAGTCTGTTTGCCTCTGTTTCACTCTGTTTGCCCTCTGTTTCACTCTGTTTGCCTCTCTTTCACTCTGTTGGCCTCTGTTTAAGTCTGTTTGCCTCTGTTTTAAGTCTGTTTGCCTCTGTTTGCCTCTGTTTAAGTCTGTTTCCTTCTGTTTTCATTCTGTTTGCCTCTGTTTCAGTCTGTTTGCCTCTGTTTAATCCTGTTTGCCTCTTTTTGCCTCTGTTTAAGTCTGTTTGCCTCTGTTTGCCTCTTTTTAGCCTCTGTTTAAGTCTGTTTTGCCTCTGTTTAAGTCTGTTTGCCTCTGTTTAAGTCTGTTTGCCTCTGTTTAAGTCTGTTTGCCTCTGTTTAAGTCTGTTTGCCTCTGTTTCACTCTGTTTGCCCCTGTTTAAGTCTGTTTGCCTCTGTTTCACTCTGTTTGCCTGTTTCTCTCTGTTTCCCTCTGTTTCACTCTGTTTGCCTCTGTTTAAGTGTGTTTGCCTCTGTTTAAGTCTGTTTGCCTCTGTCTAAGTCTGTTTGCCTCTGTTTCACTCTGTTTGCCTCTGTTTCACTCTGTTTGCCTCTGTTTCACTCTTTTTGCCTTTGTTTGCCTCTGTTTAAGTCTATTTGCAACTGTTCAAGTCTGTATGCCTCTGTTTCAGTCTGTTTGCCTCTGTTTCACTCTGTTTGCCTCTGTTTCACTCCGTTTGCCTCTGTTTAAGTCTGTTTGCCTCTGTTTCACTCTGTTTGCCTTTTTCTCTCTTTTTCCCTCTGTTTCACTCTGTTTGCCTCTGTTTAAGTCTGTTTGCCTCTGTTTAAGTCTGTTTGCCTCTGTTTAAGTCTGTTTGCCTCAGTCTAAGTCTGTTTGCCTCTGTTTCACTCTGTTTGCCTCTGTTTCACTCTGTTTGCCTCTGTTTCACTCTTTTTGCCTCTGTTTTGCCTCTGTTTAAGTCTATTTGCAACTGTTCAAGTCTGTATGCCTCTGTTTCAGTCTGTTTGCCTCTGTTTCACTCTGTTTGCCACTGTTTGCATCTGTTTTGCCTCTGTTTAAGTCTGTTTGCCTCTGTCTAAGTCTGTTTGCCTCTGTTTAAGTCTGTCTGCCTCTGTTTCACTCTGTTTGCCTCTGTTTCACTCTGTTTGCCTCTGTTTCACTCTTTTTGCCTCTGTTTGCCTCTGTTTAAGTCTATTTGCCTCTTTTTGCCTCTGTATGCCTCTGTTTCAGTCTGTTTGCCTCTGTTTCAGTCTGTTTGCCTCTGTTTCAGTCTGTTTGCCTCTGTTTCAGTCTGTTTGCCTCCTGCTTCAGTCTGTTTGCCTCTGTTTGCATCTTTTTCCCTCTGTTTCACTCTGTTTGCCTCTGTTTAAGTCTGTTTGCCTCTGTTTAAGTCTGTTTGCCTCTGTTTAAGTCTGTTTTGCCTCAGTCTCAGTCTGTTTGCCTTCTGTTTCACTCTGTTTGCCTCTGTTTCACTCTGCTTGCCTCTGTTTCACTCTTTTTGCCTCTGTTTGCCTCTGTTTAAGTCTATTTGCAACTGTTCAAGTCTGTATGCTCTGTTTCAGTCTGTTTGCCTCTGTTTCACTCTGTTTGCCCCTGTTTGCATCTGTTTGCCTCTGTTTGCCTCTGTTTAAGTCTGTTTCCCTCTGTTTCATTCTGTTTGCCTCTGTTTCAGTCTGTTTGCCTCTGTTTAATCCTGTTTGCCTCTGTTTGCCTCTTTTTGCCTCTGTTTAAGTCTGTTTGCCTCTGTTTGCCTCTTTTTAGCCTCTGTTTAAGTCTGTTTGCCTCTGTTTAAGTCTGTTTGCCTCTGTTTAAGTCTGTTTGCCTCTGTTTAAGTCTGTTTGCCTCTGTTTCACTCTGTTTGCCCCTGTTTAAGTCTGTTTGCCTCTGTTTCACTCTGTTTGCCTGTTTCTCTCTGTTTCCCTCTGTTTCACTCTGTTTGCCTCTGTTTAAGTGTGTTTGCCTCTGTTTAAGTCTGTTTGCCTCTGTCTAAGTCTGTTTGCCTCTGTTTCACTCTGTTTGCCTCTGTTTCACTCTGTTTGCCTCTGTTTCACTCTTTTTGCCTTTGTTTGCCTCTGTTTAAGTCTATTTGCAACTGTTCAAGTCTGTATGCCTCTGTTTCAGTCTGTTTGCCTCTGTTTCAGTCTGTTTGCCTCTGTTTCACTCTGTTTGCCTCTGTTTAAGTCTGTTTGCCTCTGTCTCAGTCTGTTTGCCTCTGTTTAAGTCTGTTTGCCTCTGTTTCACTCTGTTTGCCTCTGTTTCACTCTGTTTGCCTCTGTTTGCCTCTGTTTAAGTCTGTTTGCCTCTGTTTCACTCTGTTTGCCTTTTTCTCTCTTTTTCCCTCTGTTTCACCTCTGTTTGCCTCTGTTTAAGTCTTTTTGCCTCTGTTTAAGTCTGTTTGCCTCTGTTTAAGTCTGTTTGCCTCAGTCTAAGTCTGTTTGCCTCTGTTTCACTCTGTTTGCCTCTGTTTCACTCTGTTTGCCTCTGTTTCACTCTTTTTGCCTCTGTTTGCCTCTGTTTAAGTCTATTTGCAACTGTTCAAGTCTGTATGCCTCTGTTTCAGTCTGTTTGCCTCTGTTTCACTCTGTTTGCCACTGTTTGCATCTGTTTGCCTCTGTTTAAGTCTGTTTGCCTCTGTCTAAGTCTGTTTGCCTCTGTCTAAGTCTGTTTGCCTCTGTTTAAGTCTGTCTGCCTCTGTTTCACTCTGTTTGCCTCTGTTTCACTCTTTTTGCCTCTGTTTAAGTCTATTTGCCTCTTTTTGCCTCTGTATGCCTCTGTTTCAGTCTGTTTGCCTCTGTTTCAGTCTTTTTGCCTCTGTTTCAGTCTGTTTGCCTCTGTTTCAGTCTGTTTGCCTCTGCTTCAGTCTGTTTGCCTCTGTTTGCATCTGTTTGCCTCTGTCTAAGTCTGTTTGCCTCTGTCTAAGTCTGTTTGCCTCTGTCTAAGTCTGTTTGCCTCTGTTTAAGTCTGTTTGCCTCTGTTTCACTCTGTTTGCCTCTGTTTCACTCTGTTTGCCTCTGTTTCACTCTTTTTGCCTCTGTTTGCCTCTGTTTAAGTCTGTTTGCCTCTGTTTCACTCTGTTTGCCTTTTTCTCTCTTTTTCCCTCTGTTTCACTCTGTTTGCCTCTGTTTAAGTCTGTTTGCCTCTGTTTAAGTCTGTTTGCCTCTGTTTAAGTCTGTTTGCCTCAGTCTAAGTCTGTTTGCCTCTGTTTCACTCTGTTTGCCTCTGTTTCACTCTGCTTGCCTCTGTTTCACTCTTTTTGCCTCTGTTTGCCTCTGTTTAAGTCTATTTGCAACTGTTCAAGTCTGTATGCCTCTGTTTTCAGTCTGTTTGCCTCTGTTTCACTCTGTTTGCCCCTGTTTGCATCTGTTTGCCTCTGTTTGCCTCTGTTTAAGTCTGTTTCCCTCTGTTTCATTCTGTTTGCCTCTGTTTCAGTCTGTTTGCCTCTGTTTAATCCTGTTTGCCTCTGTTTGCCTCTTTTTGCCTCTGTTTAAGTCCTGTTTGCCTCTGTTTGCCTCTTTTTGCCTCGTTTAAGTCTGTTTGCCTCTGTTTAAGTCTGTTTGCCTCTGTTTAAGTCTGTTTGCCTCTGTTTAAGTCTGTTTGCCTCTGTTTAAGTCTGTTTGCCTCTGTTTCACTCTGTTTGCCCCTGTTTTAAGTCTGTTTGCCTCTGTTTCACTCTGTTTGCCTGTTTCTCTCTGTTTCCCTCTGTTTCACTCTGTTTGCCTCTGTTTAAGTGTGTTTGCCTCTGTTTAAGTCTGTTTGCCTCTGTCTAAGTCTGTTTGCCTCTGTTTCACTCTGTTTGCCTCTGTTTCACTCTGTTTGCCTCTGTTTCACTCTTTTTGCCTTTGTTTGCCTCTGTTTAAGTCTATTTGCAACTGTTCAAGTCTGTATGCCTCTGTTTCAGTCTGTTTGCCTCTGTTTCACTCTGTTTGCCTCTGTTTGCATCTGTGTGCCTCTGTTTAAGTCTGTTTGCCTCTGTCTAAGTCTGTTTGCCTCTGTTTGAGTCTGTTTGCCTCTGTTTCACTCTGTTTGCCTCTGTTTCACTCTTTCTGCCTCTGTTTGGCCTCTGTTTAAGTCTGTTTGCCTCTGTTTCACTCTGTTTGCCTTTTTCTCTCTTTTTCCCTCTGTTTCACTCTGTTTGCCTCTGTTTAAGTCTGTTTGCCTCTGTTTAAGTCTGTTTGCCTCTGTTTAAGTCTTTTGCCTCAGTCTAAGTCTGTTTGCCTCTGTTTCACTCTGTTTGCCTCTGTTTCACTCTGTTTGCCTCTGGTTTCACTCTGTTTGCCCTCTGTTTCACTCTTTTTGCCTCTGTTTGCCTCTGTTTTAAGTCTATTTGCAACTGTTCAAGTCCTGTATGCCTCTGTTTCAGTCTGTTTGCCTCTGTTTCACTCTGTTTGCCCCTGTTTGCATCTGTTTGCCTCTGTTTAAGTCTGTTTGCCTCTGTCTAAGTCTGTTTGCCTCTGTTTAAGTCTGTTTGCCTCTGTTTCACTCTGTTTGCCTCTGTTTCACTCTGTTTGCCTCTGTTTCACTCTTTTTGCCTCTGTTTGCCTCTGTTTAAGTCTATTTGCCTCTTTTTGCCTCTGTATGCCTCTGTTTCAGTCTGTTTGCCTCTGTTTCAGTCTGTTTGCCTCTGTTTCAGTCTGTTTGCCTCTGCTTCAGTCTGTTTGCCTCTGTTTGCATCTGTTTGCCTCTGTTTAAGTCTGTTTGCCTCTGTCTAAGTCTGCTTGCCTCTGTCTAAGTCTGTTTGCCTCTGTTTAAGTCTGTTTGCCTCTGTTTCACTCTGTTTGCCTCTGTTTCACTCTGTTTGCCTCTGTTTCACTCTTTTTGCCTCTGTTTGCGTCTGTTTAAGTCTGTTTGCCTCTGTTTCACTCTGTTTGCCTTTTTCTCTCTTTTTCCCTCTGTTTCACTCTGTTTGCCCTCTGTTTAAGTCTGTTTGCCTCTGTTTAAGTCTGTTTGCCTCTGTTTAAGTCTGTTTGCCTCAGTCTAAGTCTGTTTGCCTCTGTTTCACTCTGTTTGCCTCTGTTTCACTCTGTTTGCCTCTGTTTCACTCTTTTTGCCTCTGTTTGCCTCTGTTTAAGTCTATTTGCAACTGTTCAAGTCTGTATGCCTCTGTTTCAGTCTGTTTGCCTCTGTTTCACTCTGTTTGCCCCTGTTTGCATCTGTTTGCCTCTGTTTAAGTCTGTTTGCCTCTGTCTAAGTCTGTTTGCCTCTGTTTAAGTCTGTTTGCCTCTGTTTCACTCTGTTTTGCCTCTGTTTCACTCTGTTTGCCTCTGTTTCACTCTTTTTGCCTCTGTTTGCCTCTGTTTAAGTCTATTTGCCTCTTTTTGCCTCTGTATGCCTCTGTTTCAGTCTGTTTGCCTCTGTTTCAGTCTGTTTGCCTCTGCTTCAGTCTGTTTGCCTCTGTTTCATTCTGTTTGCCTCTGTTTCATTCTGTTTGCCTCTGTTTCACTCTGTTTGCCCCTGTTTAAGTCTGTTTGCCTCTGTTTCACTCTGTTTCACTCTGTTTGCCTCTGTTTCTCTCTGTTTGCCTCTGTGTTGCACTCTGTTTGCCTCTGTTTAAGTCTGTTTGCCTCTGTTTGCCTCTGTTTGCCTCTGTTTGCCTCTGTTTGCCTCTGTTTGCCTCTGTTTGCCTCTGTTTGCCTCTGTTTGCCTCTGTTTAAGTCTGTTTGCCTCTGTTTAAGTCTGTTTGCCTCTGTCTAAGTCTGTTTGCCTCTGTCTAAGTCTGTTTGCCTCTGTTTAAGTCTGTTTGCATCTGTTTAAGTCTGTTTGCCTCTGTTTCACACTGTTTGCCTCTGTTTCAATCTGTTTGCCTCTGTTTCACTCTTTTTGCCTCTGTTTGCCTCTGTTTAAGTCTGTTTGCCTCTGTTTAAGTCTGTATGCCTCTGTTTCAGTCTGTTTGCCTCTGTTTCTGTCTGTTTGCCTCTGTTTCAGTCTGTTTGCCTCTGTTTCTCTCTGTTTGCCTCTGTTTCACTCTGTTTGCCTCTGTTTAAGTCTGTTTGCCTCTGTTTAAGTCTGTTTGCCTCTGTTTAAGTCTGTTTGCCTCTGTTTAAGTCTGTTTGCCTCTGTTTCACTCTGTTTGCCTCTGTTTCGCTCTTTTTGCCTCTGTTTGTCTCTGTTTAAGTCTGTTTGTCTCTGTTTAAGTCTGTTTGCCTCTGTTTCACTCTGTTTGCCTCTGTTTCACTCTGTTTGCCTCTGTTTCACTCTGTTTGCCTCTTTCTGCCTCTGTTTAAGTCTGTTTGCCTCTGTTTCACTCTGTTTGCCTCTGTTTGCATCTGTTTGCCTCTGTCTAAGTCTGTTTGCCTCTGTTTAAGTCTATTTGCCTCTGTTCAAGACTGTATGCCTCTGTTTCAGTCTATTTGCCTCTGTTTCAATCTGTTTGCCTCTGTTTGCATCTGTTTGCCTCTGTTTGCATCTGTTTGCCTCTGTTTGCGTCTGTTTGCCTCTGTTTAAGTCTGTTTGCCTCTGTCTAAGTCTGTTTGCCTCTGTTTCACTCTGTTTGCCTCTTTTTCACTCTGTTTGCCTGTTTCACTCTTTTTGCCTCTGTTTGCCTCTGTTTAAGTCTATTTGCCTCTTTTTGCCTCTGTATGCCTCTGTTTCAGTCTGTTTGCCTCTGTTTCAGTCTGTTTGCCTCTGTTTCACTCTGTTTGCCTCTGTTTGCCTCTGTTTAAGTCTGTTTGCCTCGGTTTAAGTCTGTATGCTTCTGTTTCAGTCTGTTTGCCTCTGTTTCAGTCTGTTTGCCTCTGCTTCAGTCTGTTTGCCTCTGTTTCATTCTGTTTGCCTCTGTTTCACTCTGTTTGCCCCTGTTTAAGTCTGTTTGCCTCTGTTTCACTCTGTTTCACTCTGTTTGCCTCTGTTTGTCTCTGTTTGCCTCTGTTGCACTCTGTTAGCCTCTGTTTAAGTCTGTTTGCCTCTGTTTGCCTCTGTTTCTCTCTGTTTGCCTCTGTTTCTCCCTGTTTGCCTCTGTTTCACTCTGTTTGTCTCTGTTTCGCTCTTTTTGCCTCTGTTTGTCTCTGTTTAAGTCTGTTTGCCTCTGTTTCATTCTGTTTGCCTCTGCTTCACGCTGTTTGCCTCTGTTTCACGCTGTTTGCCTCTGTTTCACGCTGTTTGCCTCTGTTTCACTCTGTTTGCCTCTGTTTCACTCTGTTTGCCTCTCTTTCACTCTGTTGGCCTCTGTTTAAGTCTGTTTGCCTCTGTTTAAGTCTGTTTGCCTCTGTTTAAGTCTGTTTGCCTCTGTTTAAGTCTGTTTCCCTCTGTTTCATTCTGTTTGCCTCTGTTTCAGTCTGTTTGCCTCTGTTTAATCCTGTTTGCCTCTGTTTGCCTCTGTTTGCCTCTTTTTGCCTCTGTTTAAGTCTGTTTGCCTCTGTTTGCTTCTTTTAGCCTCTGTTTAAGTCTGTTTGCCTCTGTTTAAGTCTGTTTGCCTCTGTTTAAGTCTGTTTGCCTCTGTTTAAGTCTGTTTGCCTCTGCTTAAGTCTGTTTGCCTCTGTTTAAGTCTGTTTGCCTCTGTTTCACTCTGTTTGCCCCTGTTTAAGTCTGTTTGCCTCTGTTTCACTCTGTTTGCCTGTTTCTCTCTGTTTCCCTCTGTTTCACTCTGTTTGCCTCTGTTTAAGTCTGTTTGCCTCTGTTTAAGTCTGTTTGCCTCTGTTTCAGTCTGTTTGCCTCTGTTTCACTCTGTTTGCCTCTGTTTCACTCTGTTTCCCTCTGTTTCACTCTTTTTGCCTTTGTTTGCCTCTGTTTAAGTCTATTTGCAACTGTTCAAGTCTGTATGCCTCTGTTTCAGTCTGTTTGCCTCTGTTTCACTCTGTTTGCCTCTGTTTGCATCTGTTTTGCCTCTGTTTAAGTCTGTTTGCCTCTGTCTAAGTCTGTTTGCCTCTGTCTAAGTCTGTTTGCCTCTGTTTAAGTCTGTTTGCCTCTGTTTCACTCTGTTTGCCTCTGTTTCAGTCTGTTTGCCTCTGTTTCACTCTTTTTGCCTCTGTTTGCCTCTGTTTAAGTCTATTTGCCTCTTTTTGCCTCTGTATGCCTCTGTTTCAGTCTGTTTGCCACTGTTTCAGTCTGTTTGCCTCTGTTTGCCTCTGTTTGCCTCTGTTTAAGTCTGTTTGCCTCTGTTTAAGTCTGTATGCCTCTGTTCAGTCTGTTTGCCTCTGTTTCAGTCTGTTTGCCTCTGCTTCAGTCTGTTTGCCTGTTTCATTCTGTTTGCCTCTGTTTCACTCTGTTTGGCCCTGTTTAAGTCTGTTTGCCTCTGTTTCACTCTGTGTGCCTCTGTTTCTCTCTGTTTGCCTCTGTTGCACTCTGTTTGCCTCTGTTTAAATCTGTTTGCCTCTGTTTGCCTCTGTTTGCCTCTGTTTGCCTCTGTTTGCCTCTGTTTGCCTCTGTTTGCCTCTGTTTGCCTCTGTTTGTCTCTGTTTCGCTCTTTTTGCCTCTGTTTGTCTCTGTTTAAGTCTGTTTGCCTCTGTTTCATTCTGTTTGCCTCTGTTTCACGCTGTCTGCCTCTGTTTCACCCTGTTTGCCTCTTTTTAAGTTTGTTTGCCTCTGTTTCACTCTGTTTGCCTCTGTTTCACTCTGTTTGCCTCTGTTTCACTCTGTTTGCCTCTGTTTCACTCTGTTTGCCTCTCTTTCACTCTGTCAGCCTCTGTTTAAGTCTGTTTGCCTCTGTTTCAGTCTGTTTACCTCTGTTTCATTCTGTTTGCCTCTGTTTCAGTCTGTTTGCCTCTGTTTAATCCTGTTTGCCTCTGCTTGCCTCTGTTTGCCTCTTTTTGCCTCTGCTTAAGTCTGTTTGCCTCTGTTTGCCTCTTTTAGCCTCTGTTTAAGTCTGTTTGCCTCTGTTTAAGTCTGTTTGCCTCTGTTTAAGTCTGTTTGCCTCTGTTTAAGTCTGTTTGCCTCTGTTTCAGTCTGTTTGCCTCTGTTTCAGTCTGTTTGCCTCTGTTTCAGTCTGTTTGCCTCTGTTTAAGTCTGTTTGCCCCTGTTTAAGTCTGTTTGCCTCTGTTTAAGTCTGTTTGCCTCTGTTTCAGTCTGTTTGCCCCTGTTTAAGTCTGTTTGCCTCTGTCTCACTCTGTTTCACTCTGTTTGCCTTTGTTTCTCTCTGTTTGCCTCTGTTTCACTCTGTTTGCCTCTGTTTAAGTCTGTTTGCCTCTGTTTAAGTCTGTTTGCCTCTGTTTAAGTCTGTTTGCCTCTGTTTCACTCTGTTTGCCTCTGTTTGTCTCTGTTTAAGTCTGTTTGCCTCTGTTTCACTCTGTTTGCCTCTGTTTCACTCTGTTTGCCTCTGTTTCACTCTGTTTGCCTCTGTTTCACTCTGTTTGCCTGTTTCTCTCTTTTTCCCTCTGTTTCACTCTGTTTGCCTCTGTTTAAGTCTGTTTGCCTCTGTTTAATTCTGTTTGCCTCTGTTTAGTCTGTTTGCCTCAGTCTAAGTCTGTTTGCCTCTGTTTCACTCTGTTTGCCTCTGTTTCACTCTGTTTGCCTCTGTTTCACTCTGTTTGCCTCTGTTTCACTCTTTTTGCCTCTGTTTGCCTCTGTTTAAGTCTATTTGCAACTGTTCAAGTCTGTATGCCTCTGTTTCAGTCTGTTTGCCTCTGTTTCACTCTGTTTGCCCCTGTTTGCATCTGTTTGCCTCTGTTCAAGTCTGTTTGCCTCTGTCTAAGTCTGTTTGCCTCTGTTTAAGTCTGTTTGCCTCTGTTTCACTCTGTTTGCCTCTGTTTCACTCTTTTTGCCTCTGTTTGCCTCTGTTTAAGTCTATTTGCCTCTTTTTGCATCTGTATGCCTCTGTTTCAGTCTGTTTGCCTCTGTTTCAGTCTGTTTGCCTCTTTTTCACTCTGTTTGCCTCTGCTTCAGTCTGTTTGCCTCTGTTTCATTCTGTTTGCCTCTGTTTCATTCTGTTTGCCTCTGTTTCACTCTGTTTGCCCCTGCTTAAGTCTGTTTGCCTCTGTTTCACTCTGTTTCACTCTGTTTGCCTCTGTTTCTCTCTGTTTGCCTCTGTTGCACTCTGTTTGCCTCTGTTTAAGTCTGTTTGCCTCTGTTTGCCTCTGTTTGCCTCTGTTTGCCTCTGTTTGCCTCCATTTGCCTCTGTTTGCCTCTGTTTGCCTCTGTTTGCCTCTGTTTAAGTCTGTTTGCCTCTGTTTAAGTCTGTTTGCCTCTGTCTAAGTCTGTTTGCCTCTGTCTAAGTCTGTTTGCCTCTGTTTAAGTCTGTTTGCCTCTGTTTCACACTGTTTGCCTCTGTTTCACTCTGATTGCCTCTGTTTCACTCTTTTTGCCTCTGTTTGCCTCTGTTTAAGTCTGCTTGCCTCTGTTTAAGTCTGTATGCCTCTGTTTCAGTCTGTTTGCCTCTGTTTCAGTCTGATTGCCTCTGTTTCACTCTGTTTGCCTCTGTTTCACTCTGTTTGCCTCTGTTTCACGCTGTTTGCCTCTGTTTGCCTCTGTTTAAGTCTGTTTGCCTCTGTTTAAGTCTGTATGCCTCTGTTTCAGTCTGTTTGCCTCTGTTTCAGTCTGTTTGCCTCTGTTTCAGTCTTTTTGCCTCTGCTTCAGTCTTTTTGCCTCTGTTTCACTCTTTTTGCCTCTGATTCACTCTTTATGCCTCTGTTTCAATCTGTTTAACTCTGTTTAAGTCTGTTTGCCTCTGTTTGCCTCTGTTTAAGTCTGTATGCCTCAGTTTAAGCCTGTTTGCCTCTGTTTCAGTCTGTTTGCCTCTGTTTAAGTCTGTTTGCCTCTGTTTCACTCTGTTTGCCCCTGTTTCACTCTGTTTGCCTCTGTTTCTCTCTGTGTGCCTCTGTTTCACTCTGTTTGCCTCTGTTTTACTCTGTTTGCATCTGTTTAATCCTGTTTGCATCTGTTTGCATCTGTTTGCCTCTGTTTGCCCCTTTTTGCCTCTGTTTCAGTCTGTTTGCCTCTGTTTAAGTCTGTTTCCCTCTGCTTAAGTCTGTTTGCCTCTGTTTAAGTCTGTTTGCCTCTGTTTCAGTCTGTTTGCCTCTGTTTCAGTCTGTTTGCCTCTGTTTAAGTCTGTTTGCCTCTGTTTCACTCTGTTTGCCCCTGTTTAAGTCTGTTTGCCTCTGTTTAATTCTGTTTGCCTCTGTTTCACTCTGTTTGCCCCTGTTTAAGTCTGTTTGCCTCTGTCTCACTCTGTTTCACTCTGTTTGCCTCTGTTTCTCTCTGTTTGCCTCTGTTTCACTCTGATGGCCTCTGTTTAAGTCTGTTTGCCTCTGTTTAAGTCTGTTTGCCTCTGTTTCACTCTGTTTGCCTCTGTTTCGCTGTTTTTGCCTCTGTTTGTCTCTGTTTAAGTCTGTTTGCCTCTGTTTCACTCTGTTTGCCTCTGTTTCACTCTGTTTGCCTCTTTCTGCCTCTGTTTAAGTCTATTTGCCTCTGTTTAATTCTGTATGCCTCTGTTTCAGTCTGTTTCCCTCTGTTTCATTCTGTTTGCCTCTGTTTCACTCTGTTTGCCTCTGTTTAATCCTGTTTGCATCTGTTTGCCTCTGTTTGCCTCCTATTGCCTCTGTTTAAGTCTGTTTGCCTCTGTTTAAGTCTGTTTGCCTCTGTTTAAGTCTGTTTGCCTCTGTTTAAGTCTGTTTGCCTCTGTTTAAGTCTGTTTGCCTCTGTTTCACTCTGTTTGCCCCTGTTTAAGTCTGTTTGCCTCTGTTTCACTCTGTTTCACTCTGTTTCAATCTGGTTGCCTCTGTTTCGCTCTTTTTGCCTCTGTTTGTCTCTGTTTAAGTCTGTTTGCCTCTGTTTTCACTCTGTTTGCCTCTGTTTCACTCTGTTTGCCTCTGTTTCACTCTGTTTGCCTCTTTCTGCCTCTGTTTAAGTCTATTTGCCTCTGTTTAATTCTGTATGCCTCTGTTTCAGTCTGTTTCCCTCTGTTTCATTCTGTTTGCCTCTGTTTCACTCTGTTTGCCTCTGTTTAATCCTGTTTGCATCTGTTTGCCTCTGTTTGCCTCCTATTGCCTCTGTTTAAGTCTGTTTGCCTCTGTTTAAGTCTGTTTGCCTCTGTTTAAGTCTGTTTGCCTCTGTTTAAGTCTGTTTGCCTCTGTTTCACTCTGTTTGCCCTGTTTAAGTCTGTTTGCCTCTGTTTCACTCTGTTTCACTCTGTTTCAATCTGGTTGCCTCTGTTTCTCTCTGTTTGCCTCTGTTTCACTCTGTTTGCCTCTGTTTCACTCTGTTTGCCTCTGTTTAAGACTGTTTGCCACTGTTTGCCTCTGTTTGCCTCTCTTTGCATCTGTTTGCCTCTGTTTGCCTCTCTTTCACTCTGTTTGCCTCTGTTTGCCTCTGTTTAAGTCTGTTTGCCTCTGTTCAAGTCTGTTTGCCTCTGTTTAAGTCTGTTTGCCTCTGTTTAAGTCTGTTTGCCTCTGATTAAGTCTGTTTGCCTCTGTTTCACTCTGTTTGCCCCTGTTTAAGTCTGTTTGCCACTGTTTGCCTCTGTTTGCCTCTCTTTGCATCTGTTTGCCTCTGTTTGCCTCTGTTTGCCTCTGTTTTGCCTCTGTTTGCCTCTGTTTAAGTCTGTTTGCCTCTGTTCAAGTCTGTTTGCCTCTGTTTAAGTCTGTTTGCCTCTGTTTAAGTCTGTTTGCCTCTGATTAAGTCTGTTTGCCTCTGTTTCACTCTGTTTGCCCCTGTTTAAGTCTGTTTGCCTCTGTTTCACTCTGTTTCACTCTGTTTCACTCTGTTTGCCTCTGTTTCTCTCTGTTTCCCTCTGTTTCACTCTGTTTGCCTCTGTTTAAGTCTGTTTGCCTCTGTTTAAGTCTGTTTGCCTCTGTCTAAGTCTGTTTGCCTCTGTTTCAATCTGTTTGCCTCTGTTTCACTCTGTTTGCCTCTGTTTCACTCTTTTTGCCTCTGTTTGCCTCTGTTTAAGTCTATTTGCCTCTGTTCAAGTCTGTATGCCTCTGTTTCAGTCTGTTTGCCTCTGTTTCACTCTGTTTGCCTCTGTTTGCATCTGTTTGCCTCTGTCTGCATCTGTTTGCCTCTGTTTGCATCTGTTTGCCTCTGTTTATGTCTGTTTGCCTCTGTTTAAGTCTGTTTGCCTCTGTCTAAGTCTGCTTGCCTCTGTTTCACTCTCTTTGCCTCTGTTTGCCTCTGTTTCACTCTGTTTGCCTCTGTTTCACTCTTTTTGCCTCTGTTTGCCTCTGTTTAAGTCTATTTGCCTCTTTTTGTCTCTGTATGCCTCTGTTTCAGTCTGTTTGCCTCTGTTTCAGTCTGTTTGCCTCTGTATCACTCTGTTTGCCTCTGTTTGCCTCTGTTTAAGTCTGTTTGCCTCGGTTTAAGTCTGTATGCCTCTGTTTCAGTCTGTTTGCCTCTGTTTCATTCTGTTTGCCTCTGTTTCATTCTGTTTGCCTCTGTTTCACTCTGTTTGCCCCTGTTTAAGTCTGTTTGCCTCTGTTTCACTCTGTTTGCCTCTGTTTCTCTCTGTTTGCCTCTGTTGCACTCTGTTTGCCTCTGTTTAAGTCTGTTTGCCTCTGTTTGCCTCTGTTTGCCTCTGTATGCCTCTGTTTGCCTCTGTTTGCCTCTGTTTGCCTCTGTTTGCCTCTGTTTGCCTCTGTTTAAGTCTGTTTGCCTCTCTTTAATTCTGTTTGCCTCTGTCTAAGTCTGTTTGCCTCTGTCTAAGTCTGTTTGCCTCTGTTTAAGTCTGTTTGCCTCTGTTTAAGTCTGTTTGCCTCTGTTTAAGTCTGTTTGCCTCTGTTTCACTCTGTTTGCCCCTGTTTAAGTCTGTTTGCCTCTGTTTCACTCTGTTTCACTCTGTTTCAATCTGGTTGCCTCTGTTTCTCTCTGTTTGCCTCTGTTTCACTCTGTTTGCCTCTGTTTCACTCTGTTTGCCTCTGTTTAAGACTGTTTGCCACTGTTTGCCTCTGTTTGCCTCTCTTTGCATCTGTTTGCCTCTGTTTGCCTCTGTTTGCCTCTGTTTGCCTCTGTTTGCCTCTGTTCAAGTCTGTTTGCCTCTGTTTAAGTCTGTTTGCCTCTGTTTAAGTCTGTTTGCCTCTGATTAAGTCTGTTTGCCTCTGTTTCACTCTGTTTGCCCCTGTTTAAGTCTGTTTGCCACTGTTTGCCTCTGTTTGCCTCTCTTTGCATCTGTTTGCCTCTGTTTGCCTCTGTTTGCCTCTGTTTGCCTCTGTTTGCCTCTGTTTAAGTCTGTTTGCCTCTGTTCAAGTCTGTTTGCCTCTGTTTAAGTCTGTTTGCCTCTGTTTAAGTCTGTTTGCCTCTGATTAAGTCTGTTTGCCTCTGTTTCACTCTGTTTGCCCCTGTTTAAGTCTGTTTGCCTCTGTTTCACTCTGTTTCACTCTGTTTCACTCTGTTTCACTCTGTTTGCCTCTGTTTCTCTCTGTTTCCCTCTGTTTCACTCTGTTTGCCTCTGTTTAAGTCTGTTTGCCTCTGTTTAAGTCTGTTTGCCTCTGTCTAAGTCTGTTTGCCTCTGTTTCACTCTGTTTGCCTCTGTTTCACTCTGTTTGCCTCTGTTTCACTCTTTTTGCCTCTGTTTGCCTCTGTTTAAGTCTATTTGCCTCTGTTCAAGTCTGTATGCCTCTGTTTCAGTCTGTTTGCCTCTGTTTCACTCTGTTTGCCTCTGTTTGCATCTGTTTGCCTCTGTTTGCATCTGTTTGCCTCTGTTTGCATCTGTTTGCCTCTGTTTGCATCTGTTTGCCTCTGTTTATGTCTGTTTGCCTCTGTTTAAGTCTGTTTGCCTCTGTCTAAGTCTGCTTGCCTCTGTTTCACTCTCTTTGCCTCTGTTTGCCTCTGTTTCACTCTGTTTGCCTCTGTTTCACTCTTTTTGCCTCTGTTTGCCTCTGTTTAAGTCTATTTGCCTCTTTTTGTCTCTGTATGCCTCTGTTTCAGTCTGTTTGCCTCTGTTTCAGTCTGTTTGCCTCTGTATCACTCTGTTTGCCTCTGTTTGCCTCTGTTTAAGTCTGTTTGCCTCGGTTTAAGTCTGTATGCCTCTGTTTCAGTCTGTTTGCCTCTGTTTCATTCTGTTTGCCTCTGTTTCATTCTGTTTGCCTCTGTTTCACTCTGTTTGCCCCTGTTTAAGTCTGTTTGCCTCTGTTTCACTCTGTTTGCCTCTGTTTCTCTCTGTTTGCCTCTGTTGCACTCTGTTTGCCTCTGTTTAAGTCTGTTTGCCTCTGTTTGCCTCTGTTTGCCTCTGTATGCCTCTGTTTGCCTCTGTTTGCCTCTGTTTGCCTCTGTTTGCCTCTGTTTGCCTCTGTTTAAGTCTGTTTGCCTCTCTTTAAGTCTGTTTGCCTCTGTCTAAGTCTGTTTGCCTCTGTCTAAGTCTGTTTGCCTCTGTTTAAGTCTGTTTGCCTCTGTTTAAGTCTGTTTGCCTCTGTTTCACACTGTTTGCCTCTGTTTCACTCTGTTTGCCTCTGTTTCACTCTTTTTGCCTCTGTTTGCCTCTGTTTAAGTCTGCTTGCCTCTGTTTAAGTCTGTATGCCTCTGTTTCAGTCTGTTTGCCTCTGTTTCACTCTGTTTGCCTCTGTTTCACTCTGTTTGCCTCTGTTTAATCCTGTTTGCATCTGTTTGCCTCTGTTTGCCTCCTATTGCCTCTGTTTAAGTCTGTTTGCCTCTGTTTAAGTCTGTTTGCCTCTGTTTAAGTCTGTTTGCCTCAGTTTAAGTCTGTTTGCCTCTGTTTAAGTCTGTTTGCCTCTGTTTCACTCTGTTTGCCCCTGTTTAAGTCTGTTTGCCTCTGTTTCACTCTGTTTCACTCTGTTTCAATCTGGTTGCCTCTGTTTCTCTCTGTTTGCCTCTGTTTCACTCTGTTTGCCTCTGTTTCACTCTGTTTGCCTCTGTTTAAGACTGTTTGCCACTGTTTGCCTCTGTTTGCCTCTCTTTGCATCTGTTTGCCTCTGTTTGCCTCTGTTTGCCTCTGTTTGCCTCTGTTTGCCTCTGTTTGCCTCTGTTTGCCTCTGTTTGCCTCTGTTTGCCTCTGTTTAAGTCTGTTTGCCTCTGTTCAAGTCTGTTTGCCTCTGTTTAAGTCTGTTTGCCTCTGTTTCACTCTGTTTGCCTCTGTTTCGCTCTTTTTGCCTCTGTTTGTCTCTGTTTAAGTCTGTTTGCCTCTGTTTCACTCTGTTTGCCTCTGTTTCACTCTGTTTGCCTCTTTCTGCCTCTGTTTAAGTCTATTTGCCTCTGTTTAATTCTGTATGCCTCTGTTTCAGTCTGTTTCCCTCTGTTTCATTCTGTTTGCCTCTGTTTCACTCTGTTTGCCTCTGTTTAATCCTGTTTGCATCTGTTTGCCTCTGTTTGCCTCCTATTGCCTCTGTTTAAGTCTGTTTGCCTCTGTTTAAGTCTGTTTGCCTCTGTTTAAGTCTGTTTGCCTCTGTTTAAGTCTGTTTGCCTCTGTTTAAGTCTGTTTGCCTCTGTTTCACTCTGTTTGCCCCTGTTTAAGTCTGTTTGCCTCTGTTTCACTCTGTTTCACTCTGTTTCAATCTGGTTGCCTCTGTTTCGCTCTTTTTGCCTCTGTTTGTCTCTGTTTAAGTCTGTTTGCCTCTGTTTCACTCTGTTTGCCTCTGTTTCACTCTGTTTGCCTCTGTTTCACTCTGTTTGCCTCTTTCTGCCTCTGTTTAAGTCTATTTGCCTCTGTTTAATTCTGTATGCCTCTGTTTCAGTCTGTTTCCCTCTGTTTCATTCTGTTTGCCTCTGTTTCACTCTGTTTGCCTCTGTTTAATCCTGTTTGCATCTGTTTGCCTCTGTTTGCCTCCTATTGCCTCTGTTTAAGTCTGTTTGCCTCTGTTTAAGTCTGTTTGCCTCTGTTTAAGTCTGTTTGCCTCTGTTTAAGTCTGTTTGCCTCTGTTTCACTCTGTTTGCCCCTGTTTAAGTCTGTTTGCCTCTGTTTCACTCTGTTTCACTCTGTTTCAATCTGGTTGCCTCTGTTTCTCTCTGTTTGCCTCTGTTTCACTCTGTTTGCCTCTGTTTCACTCTGTTTGCCTCTGTTTAAGACTGTTTGCCACTGTTTGCCTCTGTTTGCCTCTCTTTGCATCTGTTTGCCTCTGTTTGCCTCTCTTTCACTCTGTTTGCCTCTGTTTGCCTCTGTTTAAGTCTGTTTGCCTCTGTTCAAGTCTGTTTGCCTCTGTTTAAGTCTGTTTGCCTCTGTTTAAGTCTGTTTGCCTCTGATTAAGTCTGTTTGCCTCTGTTTCACTCTGTTTGCCCCTGTTTAAGTCTGTTTGCCACTGTTTGCCTCTGTTTGCCTCTCTTTGCATCTGTTTGCCTCTGTTTGCCTCTGTTTGCCTCTGTTTGCCTCTGTTTGCCTCTGTTTAAGTCTGTTTGCCTCTGTTCAAGTCTGTTTGCCTCTGTTTAAGTCTGTTTGCCTCTGTTTAAGTCTGTTTGCCTCTGATTAAGTCTGTTTGCCTCTGTTTCACTCTGTTTGCCCCTGTTTAAGTCTGTTTGCCTCTGTTTCACTCTGTTTCACTCTGTTTCACTCTGTTTGCCTCTGTTTCTCTCTGTTTCCCTCTGTTTCACTCTGTTTGCCTCTGTTTAAGTCTGTTTGCCTCTGTTTAAGTCTGTTTGCCTCTGTCTAAGTCTGTTTGCCTCTGTTTCACTCTGTTTGCCTCTGTTTCACTCTGTTTGCCTCTGTTTCACTCTTTTTGCCTCTGTTTGCCTCTGTTTAAGTCTATTTGCCTCTGTTCAAGTCTGTATGCCTCTGTTTCAGTCTGTTTGCCTCTGTTTCACTCTGTTTGCCTCTGTTTGCATCTGTTTGCCTCTGTTTGCATCTGTTTGCCTCTGTTTGCATCTGTTTGCCTCTGTTTATGTCTGTTTGCCTCTGTTTAAGTCTGTTTGCCTCTGTCTAAGTCTGCTTGCCTCTGTTTCACTCTCTTTGCCTCTGTTTGCCTCTGTTTCACTCTGTTTGCCTCTGTTTCACTCTTTTTGCCTCTGTTTGCCTCTGTTTAAGTCTATTTGCCTCTTTTTGTCTCTGTATGCCTCTGTTTCAGTCTGTTTGCCTCTGTTTCAGTCTGTTTGCCTCTGTATCACTCTGTTTGCCTCTGTTTGCCTCTGTTTAAGTCTGTTTGCCTCGGTTTAAGTCTGTATGCCTCTGTTTCAGTCTGTTTGCCTCTGTTTCATTCTGTTTGCCTCTGTTTCATTCTGTTTGCCTCTGTTTCACTCTGTTTGCCCCTGTTTAAGTCTGTTTGCCTCTGTTTCACTCTGTTTGCCTCTGTTTCTCTCTGTTTGCCTCTGTTGCACTCTGTTTGCCTCTGTTTAAGTCTGTTTGCCTCTGTTTGCCTCTGTTTGCCTCTGTATGCCTCTGTTTGCCTCTGTTTGCCTCTGTTTGCCTCTGTTTGCCTCTGTTTGCCTCTGTTTGCCTCTGTTTAAGTCTGTTTGCCTCTCTTTAAGTCTGTTTGCCTCTGTCTAAGTCTGTTTGCCTCTGTCTAAGTCTGTTTGCCTCTGTTTAAGTCTGTTTGCCTCTGTTTAAGTCTGTTTGCCTCTGTTTAAGTCTGTTTGCCTCTGTTTAAGTCTGTTTGCCTCTGTTTCACTCTGTTTGCCCCTGTTTAAGTCTGTTTGCCTCTGTTTCACTCTGTTTCACTCTGTTTCAATCTGGTTGCCTCTGTTTCTCTCTGTTTGCCTCTGTTTCACTCTGTTTGCCTCTGTTTCACTCTGTTTGCCTCTGTTTAAGACTGTTTGCCACTGTTTGCCTCTGTTTGCCTCTCTTTGCATC